>JAQFZU010000112.1:0-49648 GCA_034696185.1 Henia vesuviana
TGACCTCGGTATAAAATGGTTGGTTTTGAGGTCAATGCCTCGACGAAAAGTGAAATTCTCTTTTCACTCGTAATTTACTCGAGGGAGAAAAAGAGGTTCGAAAAGATAATTATTCATCGAGGTGATGTACTTAAGCAGGAAATGGAGATATTAAGAAACAAGTAAAAATCGTAAAAATATGTAATAACATTAAGTAATGATTTTGTGTGGGTTTTTCACATCCATTTAAGGGCGGAGGTGGGCAGTTGAGGCGCGAATTCATTTCTTTTATTTATTTTTATAGAATCGGTTCATTGGCCGTGAAATTCATTGGAAACCGTCACGTGAGTGAGTTACGTGCAGTGAGTTAATGAATCGCATCGAAAGTGAAATTTTTATTTTATGAATAATTTATTTTATTATTTGTCCAGTTTATGTCCACTAACCTCATTACCCCTGGTTACCCAGAGGTTAACGTCCGACCGATACTCGCATTGTGCTAACGACAGGAATATGTCGCGTGTAAATATTTGAATAAAGGGTAAGTGAAATTTGCAAATTTAAATTTTTTTAGGAATTTAAAACGAATTTTAAAGACTTTTTTTCACTTTGAAAAATTTAAATTTTTTTTTTTTAAAGAAAAATTTGCAAATTTTCAAAGCGAAACTGAAACCTTCGAACTAAAAACGAAACTGATTTCGTTTTAATTAAAATTGTAAGTATTTATTTATATTTTTTTAAAATTTATTACTTACATGACATTTAGATAATTTTAATATTTAATAGTTTCAATAACGACTTTAAATTTTACTGTTTCGGGAAGTTAGAAAAAACGGGAAAAAAAATGTCTTCCTATTTCGAAACAAGACACCGCCCGGTTCGAAAACCTCAATCAACAGTTGAGATGTGACTTTGAAAAACGAGTGATGATTACAAACAGGTCTTGGCAAAAGACATTTTTACAGTTGCATTAGAGGTGAATGTCCATTACTCCATTTTAGGACGTGAAAATTGCAGCAACATCAATTTAAAATCATTTAAATTCATAAATCGACTTTAAAACAAAAAAAAATTAATAATTCAATTTATATTTACAGAAAATAACATTTTCGACCTTGGTTAAAACTGAATACGATGAATCGTGTAAGAAAATCTTTAATCTTTAAGAAAAATCGATTTAAGGAAAAAGTAAGTTTTCGTGGCCTCGAATTCGTCCCACGTTTTACTTATTTCTGAAATCATCGAAATTCGTTACTCCTTCACAGATTTTCCCTTAACTCGAGCCATATTCGACGATAAATTACACAAACCCGATTTTTAAACTGAAAATTAAATTCATATTTTTTTTTTTTTTAAGGGTTAAAAGAAAGGATTTTACTCCAACCGAAAGTGAATCGGCGTTGATGGGAGCTTTTGATAGTTGTTCTTCAAATGTATAATTATTTTAAAACTCAAACGAAAGGTCAACGAATTCTATTTTGTTTTGATGGGAAGCGAAACAATTCCGTTTCAAATAAAAAGTAAAAAAAAAAATTTTTTTAAACTAATCAAGAAAAAAATTAATTTATTACATTTTTCATTGTAGAAAAATTTCACGAGATTCATTCAAGTAGAATAATAGTATTTTTACAATGACTTTTGCTACATCCAACTCGATCTGTGTGATTTTTCCCATTGCTTTTAAGCCAAGGTCAATGTTCTCGAAAGCAGAAATTGCGAATGGAAATTTTCTAATTTATTTGTGAATAATTAACAAATATAAAATCAAATTGATATTCAATGACTTACATTGAATTATCCATAATTCCATACTCGAAATTAATTTCCAAGTAACTCATTGTTAATTCCAGACCGAATTAAAGATAAAATTCCATCTCGAAAAAACTTGACAAATTCGTACGTTATAGTTAAATTTTATGATTTTTATGCATCAAATGTCTTAATATTCGTCCTTCTCGCCTACACAGTTATGACTTCACGGCCCTGGCCCCGAAGAAGGATCCTTTTAAGCGTCAAGTGTGGGTTTTGTGAATCATTAAAAATCCAATAGGTGATTCCGCTTAATTATTTATTTTTTTATGTGTGACTGTGAAATTGAAATTATAATTAAATTATTTGTCGATATTTGTACTTTAATCGACCTAAAATAAAATAAAATTTTAAAATTTATTTTTTTGTTTAATTATTTCTATGGTTGAGATCATCATTCAAATATTTGGTGTTAAATCCAATAACGGAGTTTGGACTTCCCACTCTTTTGTTTTAAGGTCTTCTTTTACCACACCCAATTCACACACCTATTTACGTCGTAACACCCACTTGGAATAACAGTGTGGGGTATTTTTGTATTGTTTTTACTGGGTTTAAGCCATTTTTCTATTCGTCTCCTGCTGTTAAGAGGCGGGGTTGTTTCGATCGAGTATTGTTTGTTGTTTGGGTTTTTACTATGGGGGTTAATGATGATTGGCTTGTTTTTTGGGGATTTGGGTATTTTGGCCACCCAAGGGTTTTTTTTTTATTTTAATTTTGTTTGTTATTAAAAAATAAATTATTATAAATATAATTTTTATTTATTTTAAACGAAAACAAAAATTTAAAAAAACCGCTATTTTTAGACGAGACCGATCGGGAAATTAATATAATCAAAATGGCGGTAGCGAAAGTTCGATAATCCGGATGATCGGATTATATGGCAAACCACTTGAAAAGGTAATCCAAATAGACTTAACAAAACCAGTATAAAAAAAAATCTTATAATTTTCTTGTACCCAAAAAACAGCGCATCGATCGACACCAAATTTGAATTTCCAACGAAAAATCGTTTATACAAAAATTCAGACGTCTCGGTATACTAATTACATCACAAAATTCGACCTTTGACTCGCAAAACCTTAGATTAACCGATAATTCCATTTCAGAATTCAAGACACGTGGAAAAAATTCAACAATTTTCATCCATCTTTAATTCATTAGAAAAATGAAAAACAAATAGGACATAACAAAAGGGGAAAAAAATGGGGTTAAAAGTGACCTTGACACACAATTCATTTTACCCCCACTTGTTTTGTGGGATTGAAAATGCTTCGCAGTCTGCTTTTGACACTGGGTGGAGTGAAAGAAGGGGGATATAAAACGTAATACGCGTGAGGGGTTGGGTGAAAGCGAGGCATTTGTCAGGGGCATTGAATTGTTAAAGATCAAATTGACGAGATTGAAAAAGGGGGAATATTTTATTCATATTAAGTTCTAAGTAAGTGAGTCATCAGTTTTATCTGTATAACCCAGATAAGTACTAGCTGAGCTTGAGATTAAATTGGATTTTGAATTATTAATGAGGGAAGTTAATCATTTTTAGTTTCCTTTCGACTTTTACGCTTTGTGGTTTGTGAGTGGTTGTTAAAGGGTTAGTTAATTATGGGTTTGGTTTTTAAGTTTGATTTTTTTTTTTGATAAGATAAATTTATTTTTAATAATTTTTATGAGATTTTGTGATTTTTTTTTTTGAATGGAATTTTAATTTTTGAGATTTTGTGATTTGTTTTTTGATTTTTTTTTCAGATTTTTAAATCAGATATGGGATAATCGATTTTTGAAGATTTTTTTATAGAAGATTTTTCTGGATTTTATTAAGTAAAAATTTAGTTTTTATAATTTTTAATTTTTTTTAAAAAAAATTAATTTTAAAATTTTTTCAGATTTTTTAAAAATTCCAAATTCACTTTAAAAATCCATTTTTGAAGATTCGCATAGATTTCCCAGGATTTACTTATATTAGTAAAAAGTTAAAAATTTTATATTACCCAACTTTTTTTAAAAAAATTTCTTTAAATCTAGATTTATCAAATCCACCAAAAAATCAACCGAGGAAAAAGTCTCTTCACCCGTAAATCCAACTCGTTTACAGTGGACAAACAAGGATTTCTCAGATTCATCCGTCGATTTCTTTACTCTACCTCGAGGCATTGTAGCACCAATGAGCACCATTTACAATCACGTGACTCACCCGCACAGTTCTCAGGTGAGACTGAGGTGCACAGAGCGAAGACGGCGCGCAAACTCACAACACACCGTCTGTCTCAGTGACAGAAAACCGCCGCTGAAACTCCCACAGCAATGGGTAAGTTATCAAAACCCCATTAACAAGGAACGATCAAAATTCTTATAGATACAATTCATCGTCTATCGCGTTTAAAACACCTCAAACTTTGGATTTAACACTCGTTCAAGATTCTCGACGACAGGTGTCGAGTTTGAGGAAGCCATTGTGAACGGATTTGAATTTTTTTTTAATTTTACGGATTATCGAGTGAGATTTCGAGTGGAAATTCCGTTATATTCGTTTCGCACGTGTTTTATCGTTAAAAGTGTTTTGAGTCTCTTACAAACGTGACCTACTTTTCCCTTTATTTCAATCGCGGGTTCGTATCGGGTGTCAATAAGTGTAAATAACAATTTAAGGTTAAACTTTTACGAGTTTACCTTTATTTATATCTTCTTAAATATTTCTTTTACTATAAAATTTCCTTTCCTGAACCACTTGTCGTCTGCTAGCGATACTAACGCCGCCATCGGTCAAAATGACCAAATGATAAATTAGTTTAAAATTTAACACTTTAAAGTACTTAAACAATTCTAAATCGATTATTTAAAAAAAAAATTCTAACTTTGAGAAGGAAAAAACAGTAAAATTGAGTATCTTGACTTATGTTCAAAAAGTGAATCAATGAACCGTAATAAGGATGAAAATGTAAATTTTTTTCAAAGACTTGATAGGATTTGTATAGATCGGAAGTAAATAGATAATAACAATAGATCATTATCGATTTTTTCTTATAGGATAAAATTTAACGGATTTTTTAATTTGAATTGAAAAATACAAGATTGGGTCACGCGTAACATTCCTTTCATTTATTCACACTTATAAAACAAAAAAAAAATTCTAATTTTAAAATAATTGAGCAATAATTAATTTGAAACGCAATTTTACGATGTATCTTATCTCATTTTCCATTTCCCTCTCCGTTTATTGGCACTGAGAGAAAGACCTTCGTCTTATCGGTGTGAAAAATCAGTGAAGAAACACTCGTTTGTGTGACCAAATCATGACCGAAAATTGTAAACAAACTGTGACAAAGAGGGGGGGTATGAAAGAAAATGGGGGAATTGATGTTTTTCAACTCCTTTGTTTACTTAATCTCTTTAATGGGGGGATCCTTGGTCGTTTCCTCGTAATCCAAGGGCATTTTTTAATGCTTTTTTGATTTATTTATTTTTTTAATTAAATGGAGGTTGAGTGGGGGTAATTGGGTTATGTGGGAAAAATTAATATTTTGTTGATTGTCATGTGATGAGTGATATATGGTGTCTAGACACTTTCCTATGGATATCGACCATTGTTATATGTCACACTTTTCATTTTTATTACTATCTTCGAATGACAAAACCGCGTCTTGAATAATTAACAAATTGAGCAATTAACATATTCATCGCGTACATCCGGCATTTATATGAAAGAGGTCATTTTTTTTTAAAAAGTTTTGTTTATATATTTTTTTTAACGTTTGATTTAAAACATTTTTTAAGCTTGAAATTTTATTTGGTGTTTTTAGTGTGTCAATGACACGTTTTTTAACCATCGTTGTCTCGAGTGTGGGCGGCGCAGTCCTGTTATGGGCACTATTGGACCTCATTAATTTTTAATTTTTTTTTTATTTTGATAATTTTATGTTTGTGTTCTTGGAAATTGGTGGAACCTGATTTTACGAATTGGTGCAAGTTTAATTTTATTGTACATGGAATTTGAATTGGAATTGTCAAATTTAGGGTTAAAAATTATCCATAACTAAAAGTGACCCATTTAAAACAGGAATTATGACTTAGTCAGAAATTAGGCTTAAAAAAATGAGGGTTAAAAAAATTTTTACTTTTCTTTATAAGGGTATGCGTGGGTTGAGTGAAAGTAGGTTTAAGGGGTTTTTTATTATAATTTCATTTTGTCGTCCCATTTGCAAGAAATTACAATAAAATTTAGGTAATATTAGGGTTTGGGGGTTTGATAGACCCTATTGAATATACGGGAAGTGTCATTTTAAGTCTAAAAAGTGTAAAACTAAGATTTATTTTCAACCCAATTTCGAGTTTGCTTCTGGTCCATTTCCTTGTCCAACCCTTATTGAGTTGTGCGTAGGTGTGGACAACTACTACTTCAACAAGGTTATTAAAGATTCCAAGGTTTTGGTCCGTAATAATTTAACAGTTGCTGTTCACTACTGGTTAATAAACAGTTGAATTTCCAGTTTGTATATTCACATTTTTAATTGTTGGCCTCAATTTGTATTTTCAGACATTCTTTTTAAAGTCTTTTTTTAAAGTTGGTTTTTTGCTTGTTTTTAAATTACATCATTTTTTTTTCGATGGTTTCTGCATTGAAATTATGTTATGCAATTTGAATTAGCTAATGTTAGCCTTGAGTCGAGTGTGGTTTATTACTAAATTTCACACGATGTCATTAGGATGGAATCAGCGGTTTAAAAATAGGGTTAAGATTAATGGTGTAATCAAAAGCGGAAGGTAAATTGCAATGACAGAATTATAATAAGTTCGTGTTTGAAAATTAATTTTGAGGACAAATATTTTCACTTTTGATAATTACTACAATTCGATTCGATATTACAACGATATTATTACAACAACTTTAAGGAGGTAGCGAAGAATGTAGTTACCCTCAAAGGACTTATCGTCAAGTAGCTGTAAGCTGTAGGTCATATTTAACGTGAAAATCCGATAAGAAGATGTGGGTGTTGCATAGAAAATATCAACTCAGTGCGCTCCATTAACCCCAATCGCACTTCAACAAAAGTTAATTTTTTTTTTCATTCAATCAATTTCCACAATTGAATTTCCTTTATTACTTCATTTCAATCTAATTGATTTTTTATTTTATATTTGGAATTAGAGTTGAGTAATTTCCTAGTTATTATAACTGCTCTCAATTTGATCAAGTTATTTTTATTATGGCCAATTGCCAGACGGCCTTCGTAGAGGACACTCGGGGCAATTGTACTAGGAAAATTAATTTCCTAGTTGTCAAATGGCCAAAAAATTGGAATGAAGAGTGAAAGTTATGTGGGGAAAGTTTGATTTACGTAACAGTTTTGAGCTTTTTCTCATAATTGTATAATGTAATTTGAGCTTTAAACGTGGGAGTTGTTATTGTATTATCAAATGATGAATTTGACTGGATAAATGTTATGGAAATTTCAATTGATAATGTTGTAATGGATTTATTTTCTTCATGTGAATTGTCACATAACCTTGAAATGCTAGATATTGTTAAAAAAAAATTTTGTCAAAGGGTCTGTCGCAAAGAGTCGACCAATGGCATTGATTTGCCAGTTATTTGAATTTGTTCCAGTCAGTTGTATGGTAATGAACTAAATTGTTAACATACCTCAAAATACTGCTTGATAAACATAAGAATGGTGTTTTGTGAACAATACCATTGAGTCATGTCATCTAGTATGCAAACCATTGCATTGTTTTCAATAGTTGTTAGCATTGATATTATATTTGCAAATTTTCAGTGAAAGTGTATGTCATCAAGTGTTAAAGGTGTCTGTGATACAACCAGAATTGATGATTTTAATGCAGAATTTTGAAATAAATAATAAAAGAGGAGGAAATATAGCTTAATATCCAAATCGGCATCTTAATCGATTAAGAACATGAAACTGCGTCTTTATTATTACTCCTGGAGCTACAATAACGCTTAATAACGATTAATTAAATCTAGATCTTGGTATAATTAATGGTTTCAGACTACAACTATGCTTAGTTGTGGTTAGATCATACCGCCCAGAGAGCTTTAATAAATCAGTGTCTAACTTGTAATGGTTTAACTTATGTACATAACAAAAAAGTGATTTAATTAGTATATAGAGAGTCAATAACATGCAAATGATAAAACATTGACCTACACAAAACTTGAAAGTTGAAGGTATATCACTTGCAACAAAAAAATCTAAAATTGAGGTCAAATACATGTAAAAAGGGTCTTGTTTCAACATAACTGATTCACTGGTGATTCATACCCTTAACAACCTTAAAAATTGAGAAAAACATTTTCTTAAAAAAATAAAAAAAAAATTTTTGAGGGAAAAGTGAAGTTTGTAACTTAAATTTTAGACCTTGTTGCAATAAATAATCAATTTATTTTTTTGTTTTATTATTTAATTCACCCTAATGTAAATAAGATTTTTGATGATTTATTATAATAAAAAAAATGGTTGATTTGCCATTTGTGGTAATGGAATTCTTAAGGTGAATCCTGATATGATGTCATTTTTTTTTCTTTTAAAGCTTTTTTTTAAACAACATTAAATTATTAGATTTTGTGCATTCTTTTGTAAGAAAAAAAAAATTAATTGAAATCTTTTTCTATTTTTCAGCTCGGGAGAAATTATTATTAGGATTTATAACTTGGATAGCATTATGTACAACGGTAAGAATGATTTATTCTTCTTATAACAATTGAATTTTATTTTGCTTTTGTTTTCTTTTTTTGTGCCATTTAAATTTTCGACATTCCATCAACTTCACCCTCTTGACCACACACACAAACCCAATTATCCGCTTCTTTGCTAACTTTCGTACCGAGCAGGATTTCTATCGCAATAACTCTTAAATAATCGGAAATGACATTAGCAACTTTTACTTTTCTGAGAACGATGAAAATAGGCAATGGAATTCTTAATTACTTGAGCCGGATTATGAAAATAAATTCGAATTTGCACCATAAAACACAAATGACAAATTACCCTTGAATTACTTCAAGCAATTGTATATGGGTTTGAATGAATGTAATTGGTCCAGTGTTTGGATGATTATCTGCTGTTCCTTGTAGCTAGAATAGCAACAAATATGAGCCAATGTTAATGTTAAATAATCGTGCCGAATGGAATCTCAAGCAAACCCTAATTTCTACTCGTCTTCCCACGAACAACCTGAATTTAAACACCAAACGTGCCAACATTAGAAATTCGGCACTTGAACGAAAATTTTTTTTAACCGCAAAAAAAGGACCAACCACGAATTATAGGAGTAGATGAGGCTCGAAATCACGAGATTTGTGATTATATTCTTCGGTAGGATATGAGTCAAGTGTCAATGCCACTTATTTTCCACACCAAGACACTCTCTCTCTTTATTTCCACCAGCTTTGTTCCACAGACTTCTGAGGTTTTCCTACATTCAAATTGAACTAAATCTCGTGAAATTGTCGAGTCCTTAAATTTTATGTTGAAATTTAATTGCAAATGTTGATGTACCTGTCGTTACCCCTTGCTGTGAATCATGGGAATTATGAGACTTTATGTATGAGTCAGTGTTTTGTTTTATTAACCCTATTCACAACCGGAACTAGTAATTATTAGCACGCAAAAAGTGATGAGCTGAAACTAATAACAATTATGAACAATGCAAATAAATGTTTTATTTTTATTGAGAATTTTGATTGGTTGATTGATTTTTGCTCATTTTATGTTGGAAATCAACTTGAGAGACTTTAATAAATAGAAATTTCTATGTATTTAGTTGTTGATACCCATAAATTGTAGACCAGAAGTCCTCTACTTGTTCTAAATATGAATAGAGTGTAAAAATGGTGGCATTGAACTACTTTTTTGACATTTAGACAATTATTATTCAATAAGTCTTGTCCATTGTCTCAAATTTTTCTTTTTACAAAGTATAATATTTTTTTCAAATCAATAAAATGCAATTCCAAACAATCCTTTTGTCTAAATGTGTTACATAATTAAATTTTAAATTTTTTTTTTAAGCTTTAAGGTTTTTAATGGTTTAACAAGGCCAAAACAGGTGAGGTCAAATGTGTGGCCTACTGAACACTTAATATTTGCACTCAAAAATTGGAGATTAAAAAAATAGAAAAATTTAAAAATTCAATAACAAAATTTCACAATAATTTGATAATTTTTTATTTTTATTTTTAGTTAATCAATTCACAGTCGAATTTCGGCAATTCTTTTATAACTCCCAGGGAATTATTTATTTTAAACCTCGAAGACGGGTTCTTCGGATGTCAAGTGAACGAATCGAGGGAGTTTTTACAGATTTTTGAACTTTCAAAATTGTGCGATGGGGTCCCCCAATGTTTTCGGGGATCCGACGAGTTGGAGAACGAGTTGAAATGCACAGGTTTTTTTAATTTTGAATTTAAGAAAAATTTTTTTGTGTAATTAAAATGACTTTTTTTGTTTTTGCAGGAGTTTGCAAAGAACCTTGTCAAAATGGAGTGTGTTTGGATGGACAATGTCATTGTAATGATGGGTTTGGTGGATGCGCTTGTGAAATGCCAGGTAAAGTTGGTTTTTTCTTTTAAATGTTATGGTCTTTGTCATTAGGGCGGTGGAAAAAAACTTATGTAAACTCATTAGACCATTATTAGTAACTGGGGAAGCACAATTTGAAGAAAATTGATTAAAATGAGTCATTGAGTGTGTAAAGTTTAAGGTTGCCAACAGCAACAATGGCCATATGCAACTGTTAACAACAAAAAAAAAGAAAAATAAAATTTTTGTCAATTTTTCAGACGAAAACGAATGTAAATATCGTCCGTGCGATGTATTTGCTCAATGCACCAACACGTTAGGCAGTTTCTACTGCACTTGTCTGCCCGGCTATGAAGGCAACGGATTCGAGTGTAAAGGTAAGAAAATTCACAAAATATCAAATTTGACCCACTTATTCAAACACGTGTAATCGACCACACCCAAAACAATCACAAAAAAATCAAAATTTTATTTTACAAAAATTATTTTCAATTTTTTTTTTTCAAAAAATCGAGAAAATCAAAATACTTTAATAAGACCAAGACCATTCTAACCTTAACGAAGAAAAGTAATTTTTTAAAAATTTTTTAAATATTTTTTTAAAGGTCTAATGTCTGTTAATTTGAATTTTAAAAACCAGTTGTTCCTGTTTTTTAAGTCTGAAAAATTTCTTTTCTTGTATAACCCCAGCTCGCCTTGACAATTCATATAAGGACCATGATGCATATGACGTCATTAAGCGCATCAATAACACTTTTTCCGCATTTACAATTTGACCAAATATGGTATAAATTCATTGTTTAAATTATAAAGTTGGCCAATTTGAAAATTTTAAATAAACAAAGCTCATTTTAACTTTGTTTTATTTAATTACTTTTTAATAATGTTTTTAAAAAAAAATTGACCACGAGACCCTTCCTGCCACACGCCCTACATTTTAACAATGAATATTATACATTTACACAATGAGAGAATTTTTTTTTACCTGATTTCTCTCTCCTCCTTATTTTAACTACGAAATTCATTCAATTCTTATTTCGTCCTACTTTTCTCTTGTCACAAATATAAAATACTTGATAATTTTAATTTTGCAATTAAAGTTGAGTTTTCTTTTTACCTAAAAGCAAGTTTTTAAATGTCAAAGATGGTTTTAATGGAGTTATGCTTAAATTGGTGGGATTGAATTTAAGGCTGAGTTCGATCGATTCGGTGTAAATGAACTTGATAGAGTCGAAGGGAAGAAGATATTTAAATGTGTGTTTTTTCCTGTTGGGAAAAAGAATGTTAATGTTGAGTGCAATGACATTTTGAGTGGTTTACAACACCATCTCGTGGCGATGAGGGATAATTGAAATTTAAAAGTTTTTTTTTTATTTTTGTTAAAATTTTATTAAATGAAATTTTATTTAATTTTTTTTTTAGATATAAACGAATGTGAAAATCCAGCCCTTGCAGCGAAATGTGTTAGAAATGCAGAATGTTGCAATTTACCTGCACATTATATTTGCAAATGTAAACCAGGATTTGAAGGTGACGGATACACGGAATGCAGAGGTGAGAAATGAGAAAATTGATTAAAATAAATGAATAAAATTTTATTTTTTGTTTTTAAAAAATTTTTTTTAATTAAAAAAATTTTTTTTTTTCAAAAAAGTTTTTGTAGATTTTTCACATTGATTTTGACGTGTTCTATTGTATCTCTGTGAATCTAGATCTAAGTGATTAAAGGGTTTAACATGCTGGAATTTATGCGTGAAAGAACAACGAGCTAAACTGTCATTAAAAGGAAAAACTTTCATTTTCTTTCTTTTGAAATTTAAAAAAAATGAAAAAATTTAAAGCAAGGTCGACTTTGAGAAGTGCAAAGACCTTCTAGTCAAGGACCGTAAAATAAATTTAACGATCAATATAATAGTTTATAATTTATAATAAAATTATCAAAAAATATTTAAAAAAAAATTTCTTATTAAATTAATTTTTAGAATTTTTTTTCTTGAAATTATACACTGATTAATGACACTTGAAACCCGGTATTTAAAGGATTGCGTGAGATTAGACGTGGGCGAGTTATTTGGAAAGGTATTTTCGATTGCTGAAAATGGGGTGCGTTAACCCTTTACCTACGTAAGCATGGACAAATAGCCTTGCAACTGACCTTGCTCTTGGCTAACAAATCATCGTTTTTTCCCCCTTTCCCTTTTTTTCTATTTAATTTATTTACTTTTTTTTTTTTTTTGTTAAAAAATTTGTTTAAATTCCATATTTTTTATTGTTAGGGGTTTAAAGGGTTGAATAATATGTTTTGCTTCGGTGATTTGTTGTTGTTGAGGTCTCGTTTGTCAACGTTATGATTTACGATGGGTTTTAGTTTGGTCGTAAGTGGGAAATAATAAAAATTTTTGTTTATTATGGTTTTTAGGAATTGAATAGGCAATGAATTATGGTTTTTAGGATAGTTTTTATTTGTTTGGGGATGTTTAGTTGTGATTTATTAACTTAAAAAAAATTTAAATGTTATTTTTTTCTTATTTTAGATGTCGACGAATGTCTTCAATCAAACATATGTGCCAAAGGTGCCACTTGTACAAACGTTGCTGGAAACTACACTTGCACTGCCCCACCCGGTTACACCGGGGATCCATACATCGAAATTTATGGTAATATTTAATTAATATTATTTTAAAATTCAAATTTTGATTCGAATCTTTGAATTTGTTTTTTTTTTAGATATCGACGAATGTTCGGTACCCGATTCTTGTGGCATCAACGCCCAATGTTACAATAAATTGGGTAGTTATTATTGCGAGTGTCCGAAAGGCTACGAAGGCGATCCATACAAAACTGGTTGCATCGATATCGACGAATGTCTTGTTGGTACTATTTGTGGTGCCCAGGGTGTGTGTACCAATATTCCCGGTGGTTACGAATGCACTTGTCCCGAAGGATACACGGGAAATCCCATCGATGGATGCAATGGTATATTAATATTTGAATTTTTTTTATTTTGAAATTTTTTCATTTTGAAATTTTAGATATCGACGAATGTCTTTCACTGCCTTGTGGAGGTGGTCGCGAATGTCACAATTTACCTGGAAGTTTCAGATGCAGTTGTTTGCCCGGCTACAGTGGCGATCCAAACACCTTTTGCGACCGAAGTGAGTTTCAAATTTTTTTTTCTTTTTATTCTAAAATTCGAAATTAATCGAAAAATGAATTTTTTATTCAGTTTCAGTCGAAGTCCGTTGCACGACCGATCACGAATGCGTCGAAAATGCCGAATGCTTCGATCGAATGTGTCAGTGTAAAGACGGTTATCAACCCGATGGCATGAATTGTATCGGTGAGTCACAGCAATAACAATAATAGTAATAAATAAGATTAATACCTTGTCATTTACAGACATTAACGAATGTTCAATTGAAAACGCTTGTGGACCAAATGCCAAGTGCATCAACCTACCGGGTTCGTTCCAGTGTTTGTGCGACACCGGATTCATCGGGGATCCACCTTCGTCCCAGTGTCACGGTCGGTTAACGTTGAATAGACTTTAATTAATGATTATATGAATATCGAATGTATAATGAATAGCTATTAACTATTGTTGAATGCTTTGAAAATTAATTTCTAGATCGCGATGAATGCATGGAACATCCATTTCCATGCGGCCGTAATGCTAAGTGTACTAATTACGATGGCAGCTACGCTTGTTCGTGCCCTAAGCCGCTCATGGGCGATGCAAATGTCGCTTGTACATGTGAGTTTGTCCGTTAACAAATGCTTAACACGTGTTTAATTTAATTATTAAATGTCGAAATTAAAAAAAAAATTTAAATATTAATTTGCATTTAATTAACAAAGTCGGAATGAAAGTTGATTTTTTTGAATATTTATTTATGTTAATTTTTATGCGAATTGTTTATTCTCAGCGCCTTGTGAGAACATCGACTGCGGTTCACACGCTAAGTGTAAACCGGACGGTCAAAGCGGGTTATGTATTTGCGACGAAGGTTATTCCTTCGTTCCTAGTAACATTTCGGCCATGTGTTTGGGTAAGTTTGGATTAATTAATTTAAAATTTTAATTTGTTTTATGAATAATTTTTTTTTTTAAATTTTAGATATCAACGAATGCGACAGTAATGGACTCGGTCGTTCCGGTTTGTGCGGTGACAATGCACTTTGCACTAATTTACCTGGGAGTTTTTCTTGCACTTGTCCACCGGGTTTTACTGGCGATGCAAAACAGCGTTGCGAAGGTGAATTAATAAATTTTTATTTGAAAATAAATAATAAAATGGAATTTTTAGATTTCAACGAATGCGATTCACCAACCGCTTGTGGTAAAGGCGCTTTGTGTATTAACAACGTGGGAAGTTTCGATTGTAAATGCCCGTCCGATTTGATGGGAGATCCATTCAAAGAATGCACCAGTCCACCTTACATGACATGCAACACTGCTAATAATAACACTTGTCCTGGAAATTCGTTCTGCTCACCAATCACGCACGTTTGTGTTTGTCCGGAGCCGAATGTGGGCGACGATTGCAGACGTGAGTTTAGAATTTTAAAATTTTTTAAAAATATTTTGATTAAAATAAATAATTTTTAGATCCGTGCGATGCGATGTTGTGCGGTGCCAATGCCGAATGTATGTTAATTAACGATAAACCGATGTGTGTTTGTAAGGCTGGTTATACTGGATCGACTGTTGACCCCACTGGATGCGTAGGTAAAATTAATTCAAAAATCCCAATTTGGAATGAGTCAAAATGACAGTTCCTGTTTGATTAAAGACACGAGATTTTAAGGACACGAATTATAAGTGCGTTAATCGATGTCTTTAAATTTTCGGGTTTGTAATTAAACCGGAAGTGGTTTTTATAGGGACTCGAAATTTTGAAATTTTTAATTGATTTAAAAAATTAATTATTTTTAGATATAAACGAATGCGCAAATGGTAACAAACCGTGTGGGGAAAATGCAGTTTGTAAAAATTTACCGGGAAGTTTTGTCTGCGAATGTCCAGCTGGTTTTGAAGGACATCCGATCCAAGGATGCCTCGAAAAAAGTAACTATGGTTGATGTTTTGTGTGACTAATTTTTAATTTTTTTTTACTTGACAGTTGATCAACTCGATTGTTCCGCGGGTGGTTTGTGCGGACAGAACGAAGAATGCGTTAAAGAGGGTGCGAAAAGCGTTTGTGTATGTAAACGGGGGTTCGTTCGTGATGAGAAAACGAAAAATTGCGGAGGTTAATAATATATATTTAAATTTTTTTAAAGTTTTGTAATAATTTTATTTTCATTTAATTTTGTTTTTTTATAGATATTAATGAATGCACTTTGCGTCAAGGAAAACCGGTTTGTGGACTGAATGCAAATTGTCATAATTTACCCGGAAGTTACGAATGCTCTTGCTCACCTCTTTATACGGGAAATCCGTACGAACAATGCGTACCAATTGGTAAATTGGCCTTTAAAATACAATATTTTAATTATCAATTAAATAAATTATTCTTTTAAAGATATTTTGTGTGGAAATGATAACGACTGTCCTGGAAATACAATTTGTCTCAATGGTGGAGTCGATGGCAAATTTTGTGGTTGTTCTTTACCATTTATTCGTCAAGGAAAACACTGTGTTTGTACGTTTTTTAACAGAAAATTAATTTATTAAATTATTTGAAAATCAAAATTTCTTTTACAGCTGTTAATTACAATTGTTCTACCAGCAACCCGTGCCCGCAGAATCTCGAATGTGCACTTTTGAGTGGTGGAAGGGGTTATTGCGTGTGTCCGAGGGGTTATACCGTCGATGAAAACGGTGGATGTACAATCGGTAATCGATTTTTTTTTTTTATTTATTTCAAAATTTAAATAAATTTGAATATTTTAAATTAATTTTTAGATATCGACGAATGCACTGAAATCAAAAATAAAGTTTTATGTGGTTTTAATTCCGATTGCGTTAATTTACCGGGAAGTTATAAATGCGTTTGTAGAGTGGGATTTACCGGAGATGCGAGTAAAGAATGCACCGCTGTTGGTGAGAAGAATTAATTAATTATATTAATTTTTTAAATTAATTTCGTAAATTTTTTTTATTTAGTTACGAGATGCAGGAGTCGAAAGGATTGTAAAGAAAATGAAATTTGTGGATCGCCCGGCGAATGTCAGTGTTTGCCACCGTTTATTCGAGACGGAATTCAATGCAAACGTATATTATTAATGGTTAAATTAATGATTAATTTTTTATTTAATTATTTTTTAATTGAATTTAGATCCCTGTGATTTTATCACGTGTGGATTGTTCAGTCGATGCGTGCTCACGAATCAAGGTGGACAATGCCAATGTGCGAGAGGTTTTGAAGGAAATGCAAATATCGGTTGCAAAGGTAAATAAGTAATTTTTGTTGATTTAAAATTATTTATTTTAAAATTTATTTAGACATCGACGAGTGCCGAAATCGTCAAACGTGTGGCCGCAATGCTATTTGCATCAACTCGATTGGCAATTACACTTGCGAATGTTCCAGTGGGTTCACTGGAAATCCATATTCACAATCTGGGTGTAAAGAGAGTGGTATAGACAGAGGTGGTTGCACGGACGACTCGACTTGTCCATCTAACACCCTTTGCATCAACCAACAATGCATTGGTAAAAGAAATTTTTATTTAATTTAATTTTTATTACTTTTAAATTTTTTTTTAGATTCGTGCACATCGATTCAATGTGGACTTTACGCCGTTTGCGTGCGCGATGCTAAGGAACCACAATGTAATTGCATACCGGGATATGTAGCGAATAAAGGAAACTGCGTTTCACGTAATAGTTAAAAATTGGAATTTTTATAAACAAATTTTTAATTTTTTTAATATTATTTTAGAATGCGAACATCATCTTTGCGGTAAAAACGCTCAGTGCATCATAGACAACAGCGGAATTCCGAGTTGTTTGTGTTTGCCCGGGTACCAAGGCTTGCCACACGCGGGTGGAGAATGCAAAGCTGAACAATGTTCGAGGAATGAAGATTGCGATAAACCGCAAGAATGTTTACAAGGGCAGTGCAAGGAGAGATGTCAAGGAATGGTGTGTGGAATGGGTGCGAGATGCGATAGATCCGTCAATAAATGTGTTTGTTGGCCATTTTTCGTTGGAGATCCAAATTTGTTATGCGTACCACGTAAATATACGATCGATTTAATATTTAATTAAATGATTTTGAATTTTTAAAAAATTTATTTAGCTGTTATGCCACCTGTTTGTGTGCCTACGTGTGGATCTAATGCTTATTGCGAATATGGGATGCCGAATAAATGCGTTTGTAGACCAGGGCTAACTGGAAATCCATACGAACAATGCGATGGTAATTTAATTTTATTAAAATTTGTGATTTTTTAATTTTAATTTTTGAAAATTTAGCTGCACCGAGGCGATGCGACGATGTTCGATGTGGAGAAAATGCGAATTGTGTTCAAGGGATTAGTCGTGTCGATTGCGTTTGTCCACCAGGTTACGAGGGAAGTCCGTATCTCGGTTGCACTGGTACGAATTTGATTTATTTAAAAAAAAAATAGCAAAAATAGACTTTTAAATTTTTTTATTTTTTAGATGTCAATGAGTGTTTATATGGAAATATTTGCGGATTAAATTCAGTGTGCATAAATACATATGGGAATTACGAATGTCGATGCAAAGCGGGATTTTCTGGAGATCCGTATATTAATTGTGAGAAATTTTATAAAATTATTTGAAAATTTATTATTTTAAATTTATTTTATTATATAGGTATTACTGAACCCGGTCCTACGACACCACCGACCGATCCCGATAGGGTCGGCAAAGATTGTTCAGTTCCAAATGTTGGTTGTTCGTGCAGAATCACGCAAGATTGCAATTCTCCCGAACTCGTTTGCAACGTACAGCAAAAAGTGTGCATTTTAAGTGAGTTTTTAATTAAAAAAATTAAATTTAAATAAAAAAATTAAATTATTTCTTTGAAAATTTAACAGATCCGTGCAGAGATCACACGTGCGGTCCAAATGCTTATTGTCAACTTTCAACGAACGAAGATCCATTTTGTACTTGTCTTCCAAATTTTCCATCGGGTGATCCTGATGATGTCAGAGTCGGATGTCAAGGCGATGTTTGCGAAAACGATTTATACTGCAAAGAAAACGAAATATGTTTGAAAAATAATTACGAATTCAGGGAATGCATCGGTAATTTTTTTTTAAATTTATTTTTATTTTATTTATTAAAATTTTATTTATTTTTTAGACGTTTGTAAAATAACCCAATGTGGACCAAACGCCTATTGCCAACCGAAAGACCATCGCGGCGAATGTTCGTGTAATGCGGGATTCTCATTCGGCGATCCGTACGACCTAAACACTGGCTGCACTCGTAATTTTCAACTCTTTTTTAATTTGACAATAAAATTTAAATAATTAAAATTTTAGGTCAACAACCGAATCAATGCGAACAAGACACAAATTGCCGGGGAAATCAAATTTGCATAAAACATCCAGCGGGTCACTTGGCTTGCGTCGATCCTTGCGAAAGCGACGACATCGCTTGTGGACCTGGCGCGCGTTGTTTACCAGAGAACAAACGAGCGACTTGCGTGTGCTTGGACAGCTACTACGGCGATCCGAATGATCCTCAAAAAGGATGCGTGCCAAAACCGCCATCCGAATGCGAAAAAGACACAGATTGTCTGCAATTCGAACATCAATGTAAAGTCGATCGAATCGGAGTGAAAAAATGCATCAGTCCGTGTTTGGAGTTCAGTTGCGAACCGAAAAATGCCCAATGCATTGTGGTAAATAGGAAAGCCGAATGCAGGTGCAAGAGTGGATTCGTTGGGAGACCAAATAGCAGAGAAGGATGCAAACGTAATTTAATTTTATCTAATTAAAAATAATTTTTGAAAATTATAATTATTTTTATTTTTAGCGGTTGATTTGAACGAATGTAGTAAAAATAGCGATTGTGATCTGGATCGAGTTTGTCAACGTGATCGCAATGGAATTTCACGTTGTTTAGGTAAAATATTGAAAAAAATAATAATTTTTTAATTATTTTATTATTTTTTTTTTAAATTTTAGAGGTTTGTAAATTATATTCTTGCGGTACGAATGCTGTGTGTGTCCCCAAAGGACATGCTCACACTTGCCAGTGTCCACCTGGATTATACGTGCCTAATCCGCAAAATCCATCGAGTTGCATTCGTGTCGAATGTATTACTCACGATGGATGTGACGATACTCGAGTTTGCTTACTAAATAAATGCCAGGGTATTTATTATTATTGATAATTATTTAATTTAATTTTAATTTTAATTATTTTTAGATCCATGTATAACTGGATGTGGGAAAAATGCAGTTTGCAGAGCGCAGAATCATCGTGCGCTTTGTTCGTGTAAACCCGGTTTTCGTGGGGATCCTTTATCCGAATGCAAAAGTGATTTGACGATTATTTTCGAAATTTTATATTTTTAAAATTAATTTTATTATTTTAGCTGTTAATTTATGCGATTCTAATCCCTGCCACTCATCGGCCGAATGCCAAATGCAATCAGGACGTTTTATATGTAAATGTCCAAAGAATTTAATTGGAAATCCGTACAAGGAAGAATGTCACCAACCCGGAATGTGTCCAAACGGCGACAAAGATTGCCAAACCACGGATAAATGCCAAGTTGATGCGTCTGGTGTTGCTCGATGCATAAGTAAAATATATTAAAGTTATTTTTAAATAAGATAATTAATTTTTAATTTTGTTTTAGATCCGTGCGATGGATTTTGTGGACCAAATGCAGTTTGCAACGTGCAAAATCACAACCCGCGATGCGCTTGTCCGACTGGTTTCGTAACGAGTAAAACACCCAAAGATGGATGTTTGCGAGAAAGAAATTTGTGCAAAACCGATGCTCAGTGTCAACCCGGGTTGTGCGTTGATGAAGAATGTCAATGTAAAATTGAAAATTTTTAATTTAAAAATATTTAAATTTATTAAAATTTTTTTATTTTCTAGATTTGTGTTCCAGCGATGGCGAATGTGCGCAAGGCGAGAAATGTTACAACAGCATTTGCGTTGGTAAGTTTCGAATTAATAAATTTAAATATAAATAAATTAGTAAACGAATAATTAATTTCAGTTTTATGTATAAATAACAAACAATGTGCATCCGATCAAGTTTGTTCCGAAGGTGTTTGCATCACTGGATGCCAAAATAACGATCAATGCCCAGATCCAACCCACACTTGCATCGAAAATAAATGCAGAAGTGAGTTTTAATCACTATTTTCTAATTACAAATTATTAATTAAACTTAATTTCATTTAAGATCCATGTCTAATATCTGGAATTTGTGGAATAAATGCAATTTGCGACGTCATTAATCACCAAGTGCAATGTTCTTGTCCAATTTACTTTAGTCCAAACCCAACACCAGCTCAGGGTTGCGTGCGGTTATTTCAGATTTGCGGTGCGCATCATCCATGCACGAAAGGATTCGTGTGCGATCGTGGCGAATGCAGACGTAAATTTTCATTTATTAAATTTTCAAATCAATTTTCATTGTAATTAAATTTACAGAGAGGTGTAACGCTGCCGATAAATGCGGGATTGGAGAAAGATGCGCGAGTGACAGATGCGAAGTCACTTGTACCAACGATAGAAATTGCCAACCGGGACAAATTTGCAATTACCAATACTGCCAAGTCGGATGTAGAATCGATGGCGATTGTCGAGCGAACCAATATTGTCACAGACATCTTTGCTCTTGTCAACGGGGCTTTTCATTGACTCCGAACGGATGTGTCGGTAAATTAAAAAATTTTTTAAAAGTAAAAAATATCATAAAAACTAATTTATTTTGATTTATTCAAGATATTAACGAATGCATTGAATCCCAATGCCACGCTTCAGCCAAATGCATCAATACAATTGGTAGTTACATATGCCAATGTGGAGATGGCGAATACGGGGATCCGTATAAGGAAGGTTGTCGTAGTGAAGTGTGTCGAGTCGATACCGATTGCCCATCGCAGGCCGTTTGTGGAAAAGATTCGGCTGGCAGCATGAATTGCATCGGTAAATTAATAAAATATCAATTTTAGTGAGAAAATTATTTAAAAAATTCAAATTTAGATCCGTGCGCTGGTGTTACGTGCGCTCTTCACGCCGTATGTGTCGTCATAGACCATCAAGCTTATTGCGAGTGTCCGCAAGGATACTTGGGTGACCCGATTGACAAAGACATTGGATGTTACATGCGTAAGCATTAAATTTTTAATTTTAAATATTGTTAAATCGAGTAAATTTTTATTAAATTTAGCCGAATGCATGGAACACTCCAAATGCCCCGACAACAAGGAATGTTTTCAATACCGATGCGAAAGTAATTCGTATTTGAATTGAATTTTCTATTGAATTTAAGCATTATTTGTATTCTAGATCCCTGTGACGGCATCGATTGTGGCGCCAATGGGTTATGTCTCGTCAAGAACCATGTTGGAATGTGTAAATGTAACGAGGGTTACATTAACGACGACAAGGGCTACTGTATCGATATCGACGAATGCAAAACTCTCAATCCTTGCAATGCACCATCGACTTGCATCAACTTCGCCGGTGGTTATTCGTGTCAATGTCCGAACGGGTTTCACGAAGAGTACGTTGACGAAGGAATGGTCTGCAAACCAAATGGTGAATGTCCAAAGGGTGACAGCGACTGTCCACCGTCTTTAATATGCGATAACACCAATGGTATTTCCAAATGCATCGATCCGTGCAAGAAAAGTGTCTGCGCGAGAAATGCACTTTGCAGAGTTATCGATAGGAGAGCCATTTGTTATTGTCCCGAGAGATACACGGGCGATGCGAGCAAAGAATGTTTCCCAAGTAAATAATTAAAAAAATTAATTAAATAATAAAATTTTAATTTTTTAATTTTTTTTTTGCAGTTGAATGTTTGTATAGCGACGAATGCGATAAAAGTAAAGCGTGCATTTCATTCAAATGCAAGGATCCGTGCGGAGAATCGGGGGCTTGTGGTAGTAATGCCAAATGTACTGTATCGAACCACGGTGCAATTTGTCGATGCAATCCCGATTACGAAGGCGATCCACAAGTTGGGTGTCGCATACGAATTTCGTGCGTTTCTGATAACGATTGCTCATTGGGTGAAACGTGTCAGAATAAATTATGCAGAGGTAAATTGAATATTTTAATATTATTTGAATTTTTGATTGTTTAATTTATTTTTAGTTCCGTGCGATACGAACCGAGTTTGTTCTATAAACGAGCAGTGTTTGAATAAAAAATGTACGGCCGTGTGTAGCAACGACGAAGGTTGTCCGGAAGATAAATTTTGCGATAAAAATATTTGTCGGGGTAAAAATCTTGAATAAATTTTATAAAAATTTAAATTAAAATATTTTTTATATTTTAGAACGTCAAAAGTGTATAGCTGATGCTGATTGTATTGAAGGATTGTTGTGTTTACAAGACAGTCGAAATAAATTGGATTGTTTGAATCCCTGCGAAGGAGTTTTATGCGATGGAAGGAATTCCGAGTGTATCGTTCGTGATCGGTTGGGAATTTGCGTGTGTAAAGAAGGCTACGCGGGCAAACCCGACGATAAATTCGTCGGTTGCGTGAAAAGTAATTTTATCTGAATAACAAAATCTAATAAAATAACTCAATTTATTAAATTTAATTATTTTCACAGTCGAATGTAACAACGACAACAATTGCGATCCTGACAAAGCTTGCATCGATTACAAATGTCGAAGTAAATAATTTGAAAAATCATAAAAATTAAATATAAAATATTTAAAAATTTCAGACCCGTGCACACAACCCGGAATTCAGTGCGGTGCAAATGCACTTTGTCAAATCGTCAATCACGCCGCTATTTGCCGTTGTCGCGAGGGCTTCGAAGGCGATCCACTGCAATCGTGCGCACCCGTCGATTTCTGTCGAACGGGTCCTTGTGGAGACAGAGCGCAATGCCGAAACATCCCAGGCAGTTACGAATGCGTTTGTGTACACGGAACTGTGATGGATCCCAAAACAGGACGATGTATAATTAATTAATTTAAAAATTAAAAAACAATTTTATTTTATTAAAATTTTATTTAATTTTAGGTCGAGGAACAAACGAGTGTCCCAGTGGTGACAACGATTGTCCGGAGAATGCACAATGCGTTACAGATGGCAGTGGAGTGGCCAATTGCAGAGATCCATGCGTCGATGCTTTATGCGGTTACAATACGATTTGTCGGGTCATCAGACACAGACCGATGTGCCAGTGCATGCCGGGTTTCTCGGGAGATCCACTTATCGGGTGTCGAAGAGGATTTGTTCGATGTAGTACAAATGCCGACTGCAGTCCAGGATTAACGTGCGAAAACGGTGCTTGTAAAGCGATTTGCAGTATCGATCGCGATTGTGCGATACAAGAACGTTGTAGTATCGGTCGATGCGGGGTTGAATGCAACAAAGACGATGATTGCCCCGAATCGGAAATTTGTTTGGAAAATACTTGCAGATGTAAATATTTAAAATTTTATTATTTTTAATTTTAATTTAATTTTTTTTAAATTTCAGTGGCGTGTCGTAACGATAATGATTGTGCCGATCAAGAAGCTTGCGTTACCGGACAATGCCGAGATATTTGCGAAAGTAAAACAGCGTGTGGAATCAATGCACAATGTCGAGTCGATCGTCATGTTAGGATTTGTTCGTGTCCACTTAACTTCGAGGGTGATCCGAATGTCGAATGCAGACGAGGTGAAATTTTATTTTCTAATAAAATCATTTTGAATACTAATTTTGATATTTTATTAGTTCCTTTACCTTGTCGAAGTGATGCCAACTGCCCGCGAGGTCAAACGTGTAGTAGCGGACGGTGCAGATCTCATTGTAATAACGACAACGATTGCTTTTTATCGGAAAAATGTATCGAACAACGATGCACACGTAAGAAAATAATTTATCTTTTTTAAATTTTAATAATTTATTTATTAATTTCGTTTATAGAAACTTGTCGACAAGACATTGATTGTGTTAATGGTGAAATTTGTCAAAGTGGCATTTGCAGAAGTAATTTTGAAAAATATTTTTTTAAAATTTAAATATTTATAAATTTTAATTTTTTTTTTAAATTTAAAAACAGTTGGATGTCGAGCTAACGAACACTGCCCATCGACCAATGCATGTATCCAATTCCAATGCAGAGATCTGTGCGAGGGTAAAGCTTCGTGCGGACCAAATGCAAATTGCGAAATGGTCTCTCACAGACCTTCGTGCACTTGTCCCCCTACATTCGTCGCATATCCAACAGCAAACAGCGGTTGTATTCGAGGTATAAATTCAATGACAACTCAACTTGCATTTATTAAAATATTCTAAAAATAATATTTAACAGAACATCCACTTTGTATCGACGGGAATGGCTGCAAGTCAGGCTTTGCCTGTATGGACACTCGCTGTTTCCCCATTTGCAGTGTCGACCGTGACTGTGGGGATAACGAAAAATGCATCGAAGGACGTTGTCTTAGTATGATTTTAATAAAAAAAAAAACAAAAATTCATAAATATTAAATTTATTTAATAATTTTAGTCGCTTGTCGACGCGATAATAACTGCCCCGAAAGCGAAATCTGCGATGGCCACAACTGTTACCCTGGTTGTCGCCAAGATAACGAATGCGCATTAACGGAATCGTGCATCAACAGTCGCTGCAGAGACCCGTGCGCAACACCGACAGTTTGCGGAACCAATGCCAAATGCCAGGTCGAAGGACATGAACCCGTTTGCACGTGTCCAGAAGGAATGAGTGGGAATCCTAACGTTGCTTGCATGCGTATTATATCGTCGTGTATTCGTAACGAAGATTGCGATCGCGGATTTAAATGCAATTATGGATCGTGCATTGGTAAAAATTATTTTTTATTTTATAAAATAATTTACTGAAATAATTTTTCTAGCTTCTTGCACTGCTGATAGCAATTGCTACAACAACGAACGATGCGTGAGTAGTCTTTGCGTGCCCGTTTGCACTAGCGACCGCAACTGCCCTCAGAGTTACACTTGCATCAACGGACTCTGTCAAGACCCCTGCTCGAACCCCAGCGTGTGCGGTCTCAATGCCAACTGCAAAGTCGTTAACCGCCAAATCGCGTGCTCGTGTCCTCCTGGCACGACGGGAAATCCCAGAATCCAATGCGTGCGTGTCCCGCAACGATGCCAAACGACCAAAGACTGTCCTTCCAATTGGGCCTGTCAAGATCGCTATTGTTATTCTCACTGTTCTGGAAACGACGATTGTCAAAAAGGCGAAGTTTGTCTTAATAACATTTGTAGGATTTCGTGCGGGAATCTGTGCCCACCCGGTCACACTTGCATCAACGAAATATGTCTGCCCGGTTGCGCAGTCGATGGCGATTGTGCGGTGAATAAGAAATGTTTGAATAATCAATGCAGAGATCCCTGCGCTTTGGAACCGTTTCCGTGCGGGGTTAATGCCGAATGTAAAATGGTCAATCATCGGATCATGTGCACTTGTCCTAATGGATTTAGTGGTGAACCGACTAAAAGTTGCCAAAAAGGTACGAAAAAAATATTTTAAAATAATTTAATTATTAATTTTATTTTGCTTTTGCAGTTGGGTGCGTCAAAGACGCCGAATGTGCAACGAATAAAGCTTGCATCGAAGGGAAATGTCAAGTTCCATGTCTGGTTCCAGGCGCGTGTGGACTTAATGCTCAATGCCGAGTCGATAACCATCGGAAAGTGTGCACTTGCCCATTGGATTTCGCTGGGAATGCAAATGTCGAATGTTTCCAAGGTTATTTGAATATTTAAAATAATTTTTAAAAATTTTATTTAATTTTATTTTCGCAGTTCATCGATGCGATAGTTCCGAATTGTGTCCTGGGAACTTGATTTGTCTCGCAGGAAACAAATGCGGCTGTTTGCCACCACTCAAAAGGATCACAGAAGTCTGTCTCGGGATCAGAAACACGACGTGTTCGACGAGTCGACCGTGCACTGGGAACGAGCAATGTCGATTCGATTTGGGTGTTTGCATCTGTCCTCGTGGATTTCTACTCGATTCAAAAGGAGTTTGTGCAGATGTGGACGAATGCGTGCAAAAACCGTGCGGACTCAACGCGCAATGCTCGAATGCACCTGGAGGATTCACTTGTACGTGTCTCAAAGGGCATTTCGGCGATCCTTATTCGTCCTATGGATGTAGGGATTTATTATTGAATTTTTTAGAATTTTATTTTTAATTTATTTTTATTAACAGGTGCAATCGTGCCGGAAAATTTACCGAAATGCGAGAAAGACAACGATTGTAAAACACTGGAAAAATGCATTAATGGACAATGCATGAGTAAATTTATAATTTAAAAAATAATTTTTTTTTAAATTTAAAATTAATTTAAAATTTTATTTTAGCGCCATCATGTGAAGGTGGTGATTGCAAAGGTAATAATTAAAATTTTTTTTTATTATCAGAAAAGGCTTTAAAAAGGCCTTAAAAATGCAGCTTTTTAATACAAACTCAAAAAATTGACGTTTTTAACTCATTTATTTGGTTTTTGGCTTTTATTTCGGTTTTTTGATGGATAGAATTCAATGGAAAAATTTAATTTTTCAAAAATTTAATTTTTCTTTTTTTTTTTGTTTTTAAGGGTGGGAATTGATTTTTGGTGTTTTTGTTTTTCTATTTATTTATTTATTTATTTTAAAATTTTATTTGCATGTTATTTTCATTTTTCTTTTTACCCTTCAAAACTATTCATCAGTTCGTGAATGTTCTTGCGATCCCGACTGCCCCGACCACGAGGCGTGTCTTCGGGGTCACTGCGCTGACCCCTGTACGGTGGGCTTCGCATGCGGCATCAGTTCTCTATGTATTTCGCAGAACCATCAAGCGTTTTGCGCATGCCCAAAGGGTTATTACGGTGATCCTAGAGTACGATGTGTTCAAGGTATTTTAGTGCCATCGTAGGTAGAAAATAGAATTAGTTAAAAAATTAAATAAAAATTGATATTTAAAAAAAAGGCTTATAATGCTTTGCTTCATAGGCCTAAAATTATTTTCTAAATTTACTTTTAATTTTTAAAAAAAATAATTTATTAATTTAATTTAATTTAAAGCTGAACAAAGCGCTTTTTGCTTTAAAAAAATTCATTTTTAAAAAATAAAATATTTAAATTTTTTTTTAAATATTTTTAAAAAATTTTTTATTTTTATTTTAAATTTTTTAAATAAATTTTCAATTATAATTTTCATGTTCTCTATTCTCTCTCTTTCTTCTTATCATCATCTTCCGCTGCCTCTTCTTCTAAATGCCGTTCTTCAGTGATGGAATGTGGAGGAAACTCAGACTGTCCTCCAACTAAGTGTTGCATCGATGCTAAATGCATCGATTTATGTCTCGTGAACAATACTTGCGGCTTAAATGCGCAGTGTTACACGAGTAATCATCGCATCACGTGTTCCTGTTCCCCTGGTCACTCGGGGGATCCGTTACGTCATTGCTTCGAAGGTATATCAAATCAACGTAAATAAATAAAAAAAAAATTAAAAATTAAATAATCGTTTTTCTTTTTCATTTAAAAATATTATTTAAAACTAAAATATTATTATTTGCATAAATAATAATATATAATTTTATTTTTTCTTACAGTCCAATGTCAGCATCACAACGATTGTCCCGACGATGCAATTTGCGATGGTGGATTTTGCGTTAATCCATGTTTCGCCAATAACCCTTGCACACCAGAAGCGATGTGTCGCATGGAGCAACATCGTCCACTCTGCGTATGTCCACCGGGCTACGACGGAAAGACGAGAAACGATTGTTACGGTAGGTCGGCAAATAGCTTGAAAGAATGCGAAAATTTGGGATTTTTTTACGCTATGGTGGATTGTAAACGAATTTCTGTCGTTTACATTGGTGATTTGCGAATGCGCATTTATATGACTTGTGGTGGAATTTGATTTTTGCGCTTTTTGTATTGACATAACCGCATTTTCTTTAATTTACTCACGCTAAAATATAACGCGAATGCCGAAATTTGCGCTAAAATTTAATATGGCAACTTTTACGAAATTTCTAAACGATTTTTTCCCGTTAGCGATACCTGGATACGAACCTACCGTTACGCAAACACCATTATACACTTTAACAACGTATCATCCGAAATTAATAACAAATTCACCCAGAATCCCACACTCGGAAGTGCCCTTTGATGTAACAATTACACAAAAAACCGCTACACAAAAACCATTAACACCCGTAACGAGTACAATTAAGCATCGTCCAGGTCAACGTTGTTACATTGACAGCGATTGTCCCGTCGCTCGAAAATGCGTGGATGGAGATTGCGTTGATCCGTGCGTATTACCCTCTGCCTGCGGTAGGAATGCAACGTGCCGCGCAGTCGCTCATAGTTGGACATGCACTTGTCCTCGCGGTCTTCTTGGCGATCCTAAAATAGAATGTCTATCAGGTAAAATATTTTATCCTTCACACCAATCTTTTTTTTCTATATTTTCTATCTTTATTTTCGATAAAAAAGCCATTTTGAGTTTTATATATTTTTTTTTAAATTTGTAATATTTTGGATGATTTAATCAGAGTTTGTGCTAAATTGGAATTATGATCTGGTTTAAAAAGGGTTTGGGCATATAAACTGGTTGATTTTAATTATATTGATCTCATTTTAGTAATTTATAATGGCTTTTTTTTTAAATTAATTTTCTAATTTTCTTATTTCTATTAGTTTGTTTAACAAATAGAAAACGACTTTTTTCTCATTAGCAACACCGACAACAAATATTCAGTCTTCAACCACAACTTCTTTAACCCCTCATTCTTGCCGTCGCGACAGTAGTTGTCCCGTTGGTTTGGCTTGTGTCGATGGGTCGTGCGTTGACCCGTGTAATGTCGAAGGAGTTTGTGGTGAAAATACTATGTGTACTGTTAAAGGACATCGAGCTGTTTGTACTTGTTTACCAAAATACGAGGGTAATCCTCGTAAGGCTTGTTTTAAAGGTACATTGAATACAGTTGTTGAATGAAAAATTCAAAATCTTTCTTGGTAAAATAATTTTCTAACTAAAATATTTTTTTTTCAAATAATTTTTAATAGAATTGTCAAATTAAAAGAAATAATAATTCTAATGAAATATAAAAAAAAAATTTAAATTTTATTTAACATTAAATTTCTAACTAAAAAAATATTTTTCTGATTTAAAAAAAAATTCTAAAAACTCAAAATAATTCTAAAAACTAAAAAACAAATTGACAATCAACACACAAAAACCTTGAAAATTCTTTATTTCATAAACAAATTTCACTTTTAAATCAAATATTTCAAACTAAACATAAAACTGCCAGCTTTTTTCAAGCTTAAATAACCAAAAAATAAAATCTCAATTATTTTTTAATATTTTCTAGAAATTAAATTTTACTTCATAATTGCAATTTGAAGTGTATTAAATATAATTTTATTACAATTTTTAGCTTTTAAAAAAAATACTAAACTAAAACCAAAAAATTAAAATTAATAATTAAAACCCTAAAACAGAACCAAAACTGAACAACACAGTAACGTCGCCTCCACTCGTAATCAAAACCCCATCAACCCCAACGCCTGGCTGCCGCAAACACTCGGACTGCCCTGCCAGACTCTCGTGTATTGCCGGGCAGTGTCGATCACCGTGCGATGCGGTTAATGTGTGCGCTCTCAATGCCCAATGCAAGGTCGTGATGAACCGAGCGGTTTGCACGTGTCTGCGCGGGTACAAAGGCAACCCGAAAGTAAACTGCGAACCAGGTAAACAATTTAACTAAAACTAAATTTAATATTTAATTAAAACTTAACTAAAATTAATTAAATTAATTAAAAATTGCAGTTAATATCCCAATAACTAAATCGCCAATTGCCATGTGCGGCTCAGACTCGGAATGTGCGTTTGAATTTGCTTGTATTAAAGGAAAATGTAGGGATCCGTGTGAATGGTTCAAACCGTGCGGACAAAATGCCGAATGCCGAGTAAATACGCATAGAGCCGTGTGTTATTGTATACCTAATTACGAAGGCGATCCGTTAGTAACCTGTAATAAAGGTATTAATTAATTAATTAATAAAAATTAATTATTTTAAAAAAAATTAATAAAATTTTTTAAATTAAATTTTTTTTAATTACGTAATTTAGCGACTACTTTTTCCTCGTATCACAACCTCGTAATTAGATCAATAGGGAAACCAGTTTTGAATAAATAAAATCAGGAATTAAAATAGCAAGTTCCTTATTAGGCCATAAAATGCAATGGGGAGAATGCGTTTCATACTTTCTCTCGTATTTATATATTACTTAGCGACCGGTTGTGATGTAAAGGCAAATTTAGATGATGATAATTGCAGGATTGTAACGATATTTGAACGTAAAAAATTTTATTTTTCTCTTTGCACTTGTTTTTCTCACTTTTCAAAAATTCACAGTTTCCACACCAACACCTGCACCTCCTACTGTCACTCCACCGATTTCTGGTTGCACGAGTCATTCCGAATGTCCGACCAATTTGGCTTGTCTCGGTAAACAGTGTAGGGATCCTTGTACTTGGAGGAAATCGCCGTGTGGTCAGTTAGCTAAATGCAGAACTGATGATCATCGAGCCAAGTGTAGTTGTCCCGTTGGGTATACGGGAAATCCGTTATCGAAGTGCACTCGAGGTATATAAAAAAATTTATAAAAACTAAAAAAAATTAACTTATTTTAATATTAATAATAATTTATTACTAATTAATATTAATTATAACTAAAAAGTAATTTAAAAAAAAAACATTTGCACATTTTCTCACTTCTTTTAAATTTTCTTTTGAATTTCTTTTTTTTTTTTCTTCTATTTTCTATCATTTTACTTGACGGAAATTTTTAATTTTAGTCATAGTAACTCCCTCCCCTCGACCTCCGACGGTCTCGCCTACTCCGAAACCCGTGTGTGCGCGTGATTCGGATTGTCCGTACCAACTCGCATGTATCGAAGAATCGTGTCGTGATCCATGCGATTGGTACAAACCGTGCGGACGTAATGCCGAGTGTCGCGTCAATACACACAGAGCCGTTTGCGCATGTTTACCGGGTTTCGAAGGGGATCCTCAGAAAGGATGCACCAAAGGTACGAAAATGCCTTCAAATGAACATTTTTTTTTCTCACTTTTTTCTTTTTCTTGTTTAATTTTTTCGCCATTTCTTTTAACATTGATGTATGTGTGGTGTGTTTGCGCTTCTGGTTTTGACTTTCGAGTTGGGAAAACGAAAATTTCAATTTTTCGGGGATTTCGAATTAAATTTCTAAATTTTCCTAAATTAAATAAATTTTTAATAATTTTTTTTTTGATTTTTAAATTAAATAATTATTTATGATAAAAGTGAGCTTGGAACGGAGTACTGAGAACCCACGACGTAATGGCAGCGATGTCGAGTGCAAAAGTGATGCCGAATGCGATTCGGATCGCGCATGCGTGCGAAATGTATGCATTGATCTGTGTCTGAAGAATCCTTGTAATGTGGGAACGACATGTAGAGTTTCCAACCACAAAACCACGTGTTTTTCAGGTATTAATTTAAAAAAAAAAATTTTTATAAAACCCTAATTAAACAGCGCGATTTTAACTAACAAAAAATGGGGTAGGGATAATAAGGTAAGTCGTAGGGTTGTAAAAAAATCACAATAAAAATACGCAATGAATGCAAACAATGTGAGTAAGGAGAATGAACACAAAATTCAAAACAAAAACAATAAAAACCACAAATAAAATATAATAAAACTGAGATTTAAGATTATTTTTTTTAATTTAAAAAAATAAATAATAAATTAACTAATTCTCACGTATTGAAACAATAACAATTAAATCGATCAAAATTAAAGACTATAAAGAACAAAATATTTGTTTGCAGCACTTAAAAAGAAACATTTATTGATACTCGATTCAACACCTCAACCAAATCAAGTTTGTCTTCGAGACTCCGATTGCCCGTATAATTTATCTTGCATTGAAAATGACTGTAGAAACCCTTGCGTATGGTACTTACCATGCGCACCACACGCCGATTGTACCGTTAGTTTACATAGGGCTGTGTGTAGGTGTAAAGAAGGGTTCGAAGGCAACCCATTAACATCTTGTACTATAGGTAATGTCAATAGAAATTTTAAAAAACAAAATATTTTAATTTTTAAAAATTATCAAGTCGGGGAACAAACATCTCATCCGACTTGTACTAGAGATTCGGATTGTCCGTACGATAAATCGTGCATAAAAGAAGATTGCCGTAATCCGTGCGATTGGTATACCCCGTGTGCGCAACAGGCGCAATGTCAAGTAAAGTCGCACAGAGCAGTTTGCTCTTGTTTGACTGGTTACGAAGGAAATCCTTTGATTTCTTGTCATCAAGGTAGAATTAAATATCGTAAATAATCAATTTATAACTACATAAATTAAATTTATAGTCAAAAGTACAGCACCTATTTGCGTGCGTGATTCTGATTGTCCCTATGACAAAGGGTGTATTGAAAAAGATTGTCGAAATCCATGCGAGTGGTACAAACCCTGCGCGACTAATGCCGAATGCACTGTCAGTTCACATAGAGCTGTTTGTAGATGTGCAGTTGGGTATGAAGGGTTGAATCCATTAGTCGAATGCACCAAAGGTACTTTGACATGTTAAAAATATTCAAAAATGATTAATTAACATAAATTTAAACAGTCGTTGCTACCAAACCACCGATATGCATCAGAGATTCGGATTGTCCCAATGACAAGGCGTGCATAGAAAAGGATTGCAGGGATCCGTGTCAATGGAAATCGCCCTGTTCTAACAATGCTGAATGCAAATGTGTAAATCACAGACCAATTTGCACTTGCACGACAGGATACGAAGGAAATCCTTTGGTCTCATGCAAATTAGGTACATACGATGCGATGAAGAAAGTTCGTGTGGAAATTAAATTTTTATTGACATTTAGTCGATACATCGCCCAAATCGATTTGTGCGAAGGATTCGGATTGTCCACGTAATAAAGCGTGTATTAAAGAAGATTGTCGTAATCCATGTACTTGGTACAAACCGTGCGGTCAATTTGCCAATTGCAAAGTCAATTTCCATAGAGCTGTTTGCAATTGTATAACGGGCTACGAAGGCAACCCTTTGGTCGGTTGTTCGAGAGGTATTTTTTTTTTTACCTGAATTAAATTTAAAGGGAATTTATATTAAATTTCTAATTTGATGTTAGTTACGACTCCATCATCAATTTGTGTTCGTGATTCAGATTGTCCTTATGATATGGCATGTATAAAGGAAGATTGTAGGAATCCGTGCAGTTGGTACAAGCCTTGTACTCAGAATGCCATGTGTAAAGTGGTGACTCATAGAGCTGTTTGCTCGTGTTTAAATGGATATGAAGGGGATCCGTTGGTCAATTGTTTTAGAGGTATATGCATTACATCCCTGGCATTACCTAAGCTTGCTCGAAACACCAAATAAGATAGGCTCATAAGCATTAAAAGTCATAGCTAAAGTTAGATTAATACTAAATATAATTAGTTTAAACTAAAATCTTATTAAATTTAGATTTAAATAAGTTTTTCGTACTAGCAATTAAAACATTAAAAAAAAATAATTTAAATTTAAATTGATTTTAGTAACTACAACAACATCACCTCCAATTTGCACGAGGGATTCTCATTGCTCGTATGACAAAGCGTGTATTCAACAAGATTGCAGAAATCCATGCACTTGGCATAACCCATGTGCACAATATGCAGAATGTAAAGTCAATTCTCACAGAGCTGTTTGTATGTGTTTATCTGGTTACGAAGGAAATCCTTTAGTGTCTTGCACACGAGGTATTGCTAAAAAACAATAGTTATTAATTTAATGTAAATACAATTGCTGCAATTATTAGTGACAACACCATCGCCAATATGTGTAAGAGATTCTGATTGTCCCTATGACAAAGCCTGTGTCAAAGAGGACTGTAGAAATCCATGCAGTTGGTACAAACCATGCACACAAAATGCTGAATGTAAAGTCACTTCTCACAGAGCTGTTTGTACATGTTTACCAGGTTATGAGGGCAATCCATTAATTAGTTGTTTAAGAGGTATTCAACCCTTTCTATCAATTCAAGTTAGTAAATAAATCAATTTTATAAATAGTTACTACACCTGCTCCAATATGTGTACGAGATTCGGATTGTTCGTACGATAAAGCATGTATCAAAGAGGATTGTAGAAACCCTTGCGATTGGTACAAACCATGTACTCAGAATGCCGAATGTAAAGTCAATTCGCATAGAGCTGTTTGTAGCTGTTTACCAGGCTACGAGGGCAATCCACTTATTAGTTGCTTTAGAGGTATTAAATTGTTATTAAATATTGTTATATATAAAATAATGAATTTTGTAACCAGTCACTACAACAACACCTGCTCCCATATGTGTACGAGATTCGGATTGTCCCTATGACAAAGCTTGTATTAAAGATGATTGTAGAAATCCATGCAGTTGGTACAAATCTTGTGCGCAAAATGCCGAATGCAAAGTCACTTCTCACAGAGCTGTTTGTACTTGTTTACCGGGCTATGAGGGCAATCCATTGATTAGTTGTTCGAGAGGTATTTTTACTATAAATCTAAAAATTAATAAATAATAAAATTTTATAAATAGTTACAACACCAGCACCAATTTGTTTACGGGATTCCGATTGTCCATATGACAAAGCTTGTATCAAAGCGGATTGTAGGAATCCATGCACTTGGTATACACCTTGTGCACAAAATGCTGAATGTAAAGTCAATTCGCATAGAGCTGTGTGCAGCTGTATGCCAGGCTTTGAAGGCAATCCATTATCGAATTGCTTCAGAGGTAAAACTAAAATACACTAAAACCAAAACATCGGCAACCTACGATAAATTCTAAATTCTTAAATAATTGTGTTGATAAGAGTTTTTGATGAAATTTAAACATAGTTAAACTAGGTTTCCGAGCTTTCTTCATTAAACTAAACATAAAAAAAAATTACATTTTAAAGTAAATAAATTGAAAAATGCATTTTGTGATCAGTGACAACAACAACATCACCACCAATTTGTGTTCGGGATTCCGATTGTCCTTATGACAAAGCATGTATCAAAGAAGATTGTCGAAATCCATGCAGTTGGTATTCTCCTTGTGCACAAAATGCCGAATGTAGAGTCACTTCTCACAGAGCTGTATGTACTTGCATAACTGGTTACGAAGGAAACCCTTTGATTTCTTGTGTCAAAGGTATTTCTGTCTTTTAAATATATTTAATGGTTCTATTTTTTTTTCTTAAATTTTCAATAATTTAATATCTAGTTACAACTACGAAACCTATTTGTATTCGGGATTCCGACTGTTCCTACGATAAAGCGTGTATTAAAGACGATTGTCGTAATCCTTGCACTTGGTACAAACCTTGCGGCCAGGATGCGGAATGTAAGGTGGAGGATCATCGGGCTGTTTGCGCATGTCGTGGTGGATATGAAGGAAATCCTTTGGTGACTTGTTTAAAAGGTATTACAAGGTCTCTTTAACACTGGGAAAAAAGAGCTTTACCTAATGATAAACTCGAATTATGGCTAGATCACACTGAAGTGTTAGTGCAGTTATTGTATTGCATAAATGCCTTGCCTCTGTGTTAAATTAAATTTTTATTTTACTATGGAGATTGGATTTATATAAGGTAAATCTATGATTTTTTTTCCAGTGTTTGGTGTTCAGTGGTGTTATTTTAAATTGGTGATGGCATTTTCTAAATTTGGTTTTTAATGCTATAATTTTCACAAATATCTCCACTGAATTTCCTAAAGGGAATCTATGGTAATTTGATATTCTTTAAACTCACTTTCTTACCTCACAGTTACTACACGTCCTCCAATATGCTTGAGAGATTCAGATTGTGCGTTTGACAAGGCATGTATACAGGAGGATTGTCGCAATCCTTGTGATTGGTATAAACCTTGCGCTCAAAATGCTCAATGTAAAGCCATTACTCACCGAGCAGTTTGCACTTGTCTACCGGGTTACGAAGGCAACCCATTAGTTGCTTGCAACCAAGGTAAACTTAGTTACAGTTATTAGAATTAAGAAGTAGGGGTTTTTAAAAACTAAATTAAAACTTATTAGTCACGACACCATCTCCGATTTGTGTGAGGGATTCGGATTGTCCGTACGATAAAGCTTGCATCAAAGAAGATTGTCGTAATCCTTGCGATTGGTACAAACCTTGTGCATTGAATGCTGAATGCAAAGTTATAGAGCATCGTGCTGTTTGTAACTGTTTGCCGGATTTCGAAGGCAATCCGACAGTCGGATGTACCAGAGGTGACATAAGAATTATTATAATTTGCTACGACCGCTGAAGCTTAATAGTAGAAATGTCGCTTATTGTTATATTCGTTGCATAATTTTGTATTGTTTTTTTACTAATGCCAATGCTGCGCTCGAGAAATAACAATACTTTTAAGTTGTATTGAAATAATTTATAAATTTATAGTTGAACCACCTCCGATATGCGTAAGGGATTCGGATTGTCCCTATGATAAAGCGTGCATAAAAGACGATTGTAGGAATCCGTGCCATTGGTATAAACCGTGCGGACTTAATGCGGAATGTAAAGTCAATACACACAGAGCGGTTTGCACTTGTTTACCCGATTTCGAAGGAAATCCTCTCGTTAATTGTTTCAAAGGTAGTTTGTGAAATGCAATATATTGTTAATTAGTATTTTAAAAATACATTTTGAATGAAATTTTATTTATTTGTTATTAATTGTTATTTTATTTATAGCACTTACTCCAGCACCACCAGTTTGCACACGCGATAGCGATTGTCCAGTGGACAAAGCGTGTATAAAAGACGATTGTAGGAATCCGTGCGATTGGTACAAACCTTGTGCACAAAATGCTGTTTGTAAAGTCAATGCTCACAGAGCCGTATGCACTTGTTTACCCCAACACGAAGGAAATCCATTGGTGGCTTGTAATAGAAGTAAGAAATTTGTTATTCTATGTTTGAAGTGATCTAATGTTTTAATATTTTATAGTTACAACACCCAAACCAATATGCGAAAGAGACTCCGACTGCTCCCATGACAAAGCTTGCATTAAAGAGGATTGTAGAAATCCATGCACTTGGTACAAACCCTGTGGACAAAATGCCGAATGCAGAGTCAACACTCACAGAGCCGTGTGTCTTTGTTTACCTGATTTTGAGGGAAATCCTTTAGTATCGTGTAGTAGAGGTATGTAACATTATTTCACAGTGTATTAAATATTTTTAAATTTATTTTTCTTATAATTTCCAGTCACAACAACAAGTACCGAACCCCCACCAATTTGCCGTCGAGATAACGATTGCCCATTCGATAAAGCATGTATTAAAGACGATTGCAGAGATCCGTGTCAATGGTACAAGCCATGCGGTCAAAATTCCCAATGCAGAGTCATTTCGCACAGAGCTGTTTGCACCTGCGAAGCTGGTTTTGAGGGAAATCCACTGATCGCCTGCTTCCAAGGTAGGAGAGGAAGAATTTTAATTTTTATCTTAGTTTTAAAAATCATTAAATGGCAATATAACTGCATAAACAATGCTAAATAATTACTAAAAAAAATAATTAAAATTAAAAATTAAAAAAATAATTACGCAGTAACGACGACGCAAGTGAGCCGAGAGAAAGTGACTGAATATTACTGCCAAACTGATGCCGAATGTGAAGTGGATAGAGCATGCGTGGAAGGAGAATGCCGCGATTTATGCACGCACAGAAAAAACGCATGCGCGATTAATGCTAAATGTAAAATGGTTAACCACCAACTTACTTGCAATTGCCCTCCGCAACACGAAGGAAATGCAGCGATCAATTGTTCATTAATAGGTAAAAACATTAATAAATTAACTAAAATTATTACAAAAATTAAAAAAAATAATTTCTTAAACAAATAAAAATTTAAAAAAATTTAAAATTTAAAAAAATTTAAAAATTTAAATAAATTAAAAATTTATAGTTACCACCCCACCACCGATATGTACTCGGGATTCGGATTGCATATATGATAAAGCGTGTATAAAAGAGGATTGTCGCAATCCGTGCACTTGGTACAAACCGTGCGGACTTAACGCTCAATGTAAAGTGACAGTACACAAAGCGGTTTGTCATTGTTTAACTGGTTACGAAGGAAATCCATTGATATCGTGCACAGGTATAAATAAAATATAAACATTAAATCATAAACTAAAACATAAAATTCGACAGCCATCACCAAACCACCGATATGCGTTCGGGATTCGGATTGTCCCCAAGATAAAGCGTGTATTAAAGACGATTGCCGTAATCCTTGTACTTGGTATAAACCGTGCGGTCACAACGCACAATGCAATGTTAATGCCCATAGGGCAGTGTGTACATGTATTCACGGGTACGAAGGGAATGCATTGGTTTCTTGTTACTTAGGTAATAATGATATTATCAAAGGTGAGACGAGATGTATTTTGGGTTTTATTTTTAAGTGACGTCGACTTCGACAACTCCAAAACCGATCTGCGAAAGGGATTCTGATTGTCCATTCGATAAAGCTTGTATTAAAGAAGATTGTAGGGATCCGTGTGATTGGTTTAAACCTTGTGGACAGAATGCTTTATGTAAAGCTCTGTCGCATAAGGCCAATTGTAATTGTCTTGTTGGATATGAGGGAAATCCATATCTGACTTGTTGGTTAGGTAAATATTGTTTTATTGATTTGTTGTGTGGTGGATCCCTGAATCCACTGTAATATTGTATTGAAAATTGCAAATGTTTGTTAATGACAAAAGCGACCACGACTAAACAACCTACAATTGCCGGAGATAAAGAGGATCGAGGACATTGTACCCATGATACTCAATGCGAGTTTGATACGGCCTGCGTTGAAGGAAAATGCCAAAATATTTGCCTTTTGAGGAAATTATGCCCAGATTTCATGACTTGTTTTATGCTCGAACACAGACCGCAATGCAGATGCGCATTGGGATTAGATGGACAACCCCTTCCCAATTGTCCATTAGGTATCGACAATTTGAATTTATATTTCCAAAACTTCCGTTTCCGGTTTTTACCTATGGTGGTTATGACTGGGCCTGTTTTTATATATCTTGTGGATATTTGGACCTTAAATTTCATAATTCTTTGGCAAATTTTGGTCTTTGAGGGCTTTTTGCGATTTTTTTTAACTGGAATCGAATTTAAAATTTACGTTTTAATTAGTTACCACGACATTGCCACCACCGATCTGCGTTAGAGATTCGGATTGTTCGTACGATAGAGCGTGTATCAAAGACGATTGTCGCAATCCTTGCGATTGGTACAAGCCGTGCGCATTGAATGCCATTTGCAAAGTCAATACTCATCGCGCACTTTGTGCGTGTTTACAAGGCTACGAAGGAAATCCACTGGTTTCTTGCGAAAGAGGTCAGACTAAGTGGCATAATAAATAACGAAAGAAATTAAACAACTAAAAATTTTTAGTCACGACACCACCACCGATTTGCGTTCGAGATTCCGATTGTCCGTACGACAAAGCGTGTATCAAAGAAGATTGTCGCAATCCGTGCGATTGGTACAAACCATGCGCACAAAATGCTCTTTGTAAAGTAACGACGCATCGAGCCGTATGCACTTGTTTACCGGGTTACGAAGGCAATCCCTTAATATCGTGTTCTTTAGGTATTACGTAATAAGGGTTCTTGTGGGAATGCATTATTAATATTATGTTATGTGTTAGTTACGACAACTTCACCAGCACCAATTTGTGTTAGGGATTCGGATTGCCCGTACGATAGAGCGTGTATTAAAGATGATTGTCGCGATCCGTGCGATTGGTATAAACCGTGTGCGACAAATGCTGTTTGTCGGGTGAATAGTCATAGGGCTGTGTGCTCGTGTTTACCCAACTACGAGGGAAACCCATTAGTGGCTTGTAATCCAGGTAAATAAATGAATATAATTATATTTCCAATTTAAAATACCAAAATATTTTAATTTCATAATTAATTTCCGAAACAAACTAAATATTTAAAAAAATGTTTTCTAAAAAAAAAAGTGTTCTAAACTAAAATAATAATTTTCTCAACAATTAATTAATTTTTCCATAAATATTCTATAAACTATTTTTATTAAAATTTACAACTATAATTCAAAGACTCGCAGTTATATTTGCCTAACATAATTTGTGTTTATAATAATAATCTTTTCGATTTTAAATGATTTGGTTTTTAAAATGCTGCTTTTCTATTGTTTTTTTTATGTGGTGTTTGTTTGTGGTGTGTTGTTTTGCTACTTGTTGTGGTGTTTTGTGTGGTGAATATCTGTTAAGCTCATTGTTTCATCTGGTAAGTTGGTTTAGTTTTCTTGGTACCTTTTTCTTCGGTTAAGCGCGCCCTTTATTTAGGTGGTTATGGCTGATCTCAGTAATAATTTGCATATATCTATCAATGAATGAATAAATTTCGCAGTTATAAAGGAGAAAGACGAAGTATTGAAGTGCAAACAGGATACCAATTGCCCGGAAAACGAAGCTTGTATCCGCAACGAATGCCACGATCCATGCATTCTTTTCAACTCGTGCGGTACTTTGGCTATTTGCCGAGTTGTAAATCGCCGTACCGTTTGCTCATGTCCCCCTGGGTACCAAGGAAATCCGCTTGTAGCGTGTGCGAAAGGTATATTTGTTGTATGTTTGTCTTTAATGAATTCGATGCACAAAAACAATGACACAAAACACACAAATGTTGAATAAATGTTACAAAACTCATCCAATTTTTCATCAATAATTTTTGTTTAATCTTCCAGTCACAACTAGTGAGAAGTCTTCAACAATATTTCTTACTCCTTCAACAACAACTACTCCTGTACTCACTCTTATGACTTCTATTCTTATCGGGCAGAGGTCTACAACACAATTGACCTTTACCGATATTCCTTTGACCGGGAGAGAAAATCCAGACGATGGCTTGAATACGATCCAACCGGGCAGATCGGTCCCGAGTAGTACCCAATCATCTGGGTGTAATTTCGACAGTTCCGGCTGTGTCGATGTAACCGAGTTGGGTACTGTTTTGTCGACAACAGACACCGGTTGCTATCCAGACATCCCGGATCAACCGTGTCTTTTGATAACCGACTCAAATACGACAAGTACTGAAGAGAGTACTAATTTGTCGACATTCGAACAAAGTACACCCGATTGCTATTCAGATATTCCGGATCAGCCATGCTTCAATGGCAATAATGATCCTAGGGAGGGTAAAGCATCTGGGATTACCTCTACCGGTCCTAACTTACCTGTAACTACTACTATTTCTACTACTATTTGCAACAACAACACTAACTGCGACGTAAATATGATGTGTGTGGATGGTACTTGCAAAGACCCGTGTTTGGTGTTGCCATGTGGGGAAGGCGCTGTGTGCTTGGTAGAGATGCACAAATCTTCGTGTTTATGCCCAACCGGGTACGATGGTGACCCAAACAGAAGATGTGTGTTAGGTAAACAAATACTACAAAAACAACTTCTATTCTTGCTATCACTTTGTCTATTATCATTATCTATCGAGTCAATACATTATTGCATGATTTGCACATTACACTTTTGAATACAAAAATCTTGTCAATCACACTTTGTTGAATACAAAAAATCTATTTTCTGTTTCTGTACACGAATGCACGAGTTTTGTGTATGTTTGTAATGCATGATGTTTATTCTATAATGAAATTTACTATCTTTACTCTTTGTGGTTGCAACAGTGACCACAACACAGAAACCTATCTGTGTCAGTGACTCGGACTGTCCATTCGATCGAGCCTGTATTCAAGAAGATTGTCGTAATCCTTGTTCGTGGTACAAACCTTGCGGACAAAATGCACAATGTAAAGTGTCTTTGCACAAAGCTGTCTGTTTCTGCCCGCCTGGCCTCGAAGGCAACCCTTTAGTCTCTTGCACTCAAGGTACTTATATACTTTACTTTTATTTTCCAATTCAATTCGTATGAGAATGAGTATGACGACTGAGGAGAATTTTTTTTGAAATTATTTTTACTAATGGAAATTTCTTGAATCCAGTAACACCACCACCGCCCATTTGTGTTCGAGATTCCGATTGTCCGCACGACAAAGCCTGCATCAAAGAAGATTGTAGAAATCCGTGCAGTTGGTACAAACCGTGTGGCTTGAATGCCGAATGTAAGGTCAATGTTCATCGTGCTGTGTGTATGTGCTTACCTGGCTACGAAGGCAACCCTTTACATCAGTGCGTCCAAGGTAGGAAATTTTATTTATTTACTAATGACATCTTCTGTTTTCTTCGCACTGTTTTCCTTTTGTTCTTTAACTGTTCTGACTTTAAATGCACCAGTTACTTCGCCTTCACCTACTCCAGCACCTGGATGTCGTCGAGACTCTGATTGTCCCATTCATTTGGCTTGCATTCGTCGGGATTGCAGAGACCCTTGTGCAGAGGGCCAACAGTGTGGCACAAATGCGAATTGTCGTGTTGTTCTTCATCGTCCAGTTTGTTCTTGCTTTCCAAATTATGAAGGCAATCCATTGTTTTTCTGCCAGCCAGGTATATTATTACATCGGTTATTCCTCCGATTGACATGCAGCTTTTGCTTTTCCCATTTAATATGGTTAGAGACATGAAACATAATCTTCGCGAAAACGTAATTAGCTATGGAAGGCAGGGATTTAACAGAAGGGTTAAGCAATAAGGAACTAATCTAGTGTTTAGTATTATTCATATCAACTGACTGAATTGGGGATGTTAACGGTGTCAGGTTTGGTTAAGGTACTTACAGTAACGCTACGTCAGAGTTTGATGTAGCGATATGTTGATAATATTAAGAGTTTAGAAGAACGGTGAGTTGATGGGACTTTAGAGCTGTTTTGGTGAATTATTCTATGAATTTCGGTGGTGACGCCTCTTTCGGTTACTGGTGAAACTGATAGAAAAGTATTTTGTTTGTGCGTCTCAGTTAAACCGGGCGATAAAGTAGGAGAGGCAGAGCCGTGTACGAGTCATCAACAATGCGCATCGTTTGAAGTGTGTCTCGAAGGCAATTGTAAAAAACCTTGCGAAACACTAAAACCATGTGGTTTGAATGCCATGTGTAATAACTTCAACCATCAAGCAGTTTGCTTCTGTCCTGCAGGACTTGATGGCAACCCATTGGTCAAATGCATTAAAGGTAATTCAATTTAAGTTGTTTTGGTGTAGAAATCTTTGAAAGAAAATGTTGCTCTGGTTTTCTTAATTTCTGAAATCTGTCCTATCAGCTCATCACTGTCAATTGTTTTTTTTTGATGAATCCAATCTAAATCTTCTACTATTTCAGTTACTCTTCCTCCTCCTCCGAGTCCTACTTATCCTCCACCCACTTATCCATTGCCTACTCCCCCACCACAACCTCCAACTACAACTTCGGAATGCACCGAAGACTCATCGTGTTCTGTGGACAAGGCATGTATTCAAAGGAAATGTCAAAATCCTTGTAGTTTTCCTGGTGTGTGCGCATCAAATGCTCTTTGTAAGGTGGTTATTCATAGACCGGTTTGTTATTGCCCATTGGGTATGGAGGGAAATCCTCAAGTTCACTGTACTCCTGGTAACAGAATTGTAATTTCAGTTGAAATTTCTTACGGTTAAATACTTGTTAACTTTCTAGTCACTACAACTACTTCTACAACTACTCGTGCTCCTATAACTTATCCACCACCAACTGTTCATTATCCGGAAACTACTACTCCTGAATGTCTTAGTGATTCTGATTGTGTTATGGATAAGGCATGCATTCAGAGAAAATGCCAAAATCCTTGTAGTTACGATGTATGTGGACAAAATGCTTTGTGTAAAGTGATAGTCCATATACCTACTTGTTATTGTCTTCATGGATTTGAGGGAAATCCTCAAGTTCTCTGTACTCCAGGTAAAGGCTAATCTTTTTCCAGGAAATATGACTTTCTTATATTTTTCAATTCTTAGTTACTTCTAAACCTACTGAAAGAACAACTTATCCTACACCTATCTATGTTCCTCCTTCAACTGTTCAACCTAAAACAACAACTGAAGAGTGTACAAGTGATTCAGATTGTGTAATGGATAAGGCATGCATTCAAAGAAAATGCCAAAATCCTTGCAGTTACGAAGGAGTTTGTGGCTTAAATGCCATGTGTAGAGTTGTTGTACACAGACCCATTTGTCATTGTCTTCCTGGGTATGATGGAAATCCGCAAGTGTCTTGTTATCTAGGTATTTAGTTAATGTTTAAAGTAGTTAGAATTATTGCGATAACTATTTTTTTTGATTAGTCACACCTCCTCCAACTACAAAACCGCCATATCCTTCTCCTGTTTATACTCCTTCTCCCAGAACTTTGCCTCCTGCAACTACGGTTGAATGCACTAGCGACTTTGACTGTGTTATGGATAAAGCTTGCATTCAAAAAAAATGCCAAAATCCTTGCAGCTTTAATGATGTTTGTGGCCAAAATGCACTTTGCAGAGTTGTTGTCCACAGACCTATATGTTATTGTCCACAAGGATATGAAGGAAATCCAGATTTTATGTGTACTCTAGGTATAGTAGCTTTAGAATACAAGCAATTTTGATGAAACTCATGGTAAATGTTTAGTCACAACAACAAAACCAACAACAAGGACCCCAATAACTCCTGCTTACACACCACCAACTACAACACCTTCAACTACAACTGCAGAATGTTACACAGATTCTGATTGTGTTATGGACAAGGCTTGCATCCAAAGAAGGTGCCAAAATCCATGCAGTTTTGATGGGGTGTGTGGGCAAAATGCAATTTGCAAAGTAGTAGTACACAGACCGGTATGTCATTGTTTACCTGGATATGAAGGAAATCCTGTAGTTCACTGCTCAATTGGTAAGAATTTAGATTCCGGCTGCAATAGAAATATATTAAAATAATATGAAATCACAGTCACAACAACAACAACTCATAGAACACTACCACCAACTCAGCCTTTGCCACCAATTACTACTCCTCCCTCAACAACAACTCCAGAATGCACATCTGATTCAGATTGTGTAATGGATAAGGCTTGTATCCAAAGAAGATGCCAAAATCCTTGTAGCTATGAGGGTGTTTGTGGAACTAATGCCCTTTGTAGGGTTGTTGTACATAGACCAATATGTCATTGCCTTCCTGGTTATGAAGGTAACCCACAAGTCCAGTGTTATCTAGGTGGGTAATAATTAAAAATGCAATTAGATTTGCTACAGTATTATTATTGCAGTCACGACTCAAAAGCCCACTGAAAGGCCTACATATCCTCCCACTCCACCACCTATTACCTATACTCCACCACCAGTAACTACTCCAGAATGTATTAGTGATTCAGATTGCGTAATGGATAAGGCTTGCATTCAGAAGAAATGTCAAAATCCGTGTTCTTTTGATGGTGTGTGTGGAATAAATGCCCATTGCAGAGTTGTCGTGCATAGGCCGATATGTTATTGCCTTTCGGGTTATGAAGGAAATCCTCACGTAGCTTGCGCTTTGGGTAATAAGAATATTTTTCTTGGTGGTTCTTACTTTCTAAAAGTATTTTTTCTAGTTACTACTGAAACTCCTTATACTTTACCACCACCAACAACTCCACTCACTCCAGCTCCAACTACTCCTGCACCTAAGCCCACTGTTGAATGTACTTCTGATTTTGATTGTACCATGGACAAAGCATGCATTCAGAACAAATGTCAAAACCCATGTAGTTACGAAGGAGTGTGTGGAGCCAATGCTTTATGCAAGGTGATAATTCATAGACTTACTTGTCATTGTCTTCTTGGTTATACAGGGAATCCTCAGGTTATGTGTTCTCTGAGTAAGTTTTAATATTCTCCTTTTGGAAGAAATTACAAATTATTCACTTTTCATTCCATTGATATTTGGAACAATTTAATAGGACATTAGAGCTAATTGCTTAAAAATTTATAAGCAATTATACTAAAAAATGACCAATTTAATTACAATATTACATATTATAATTAATTAAGAGACAAAGATTTAATTAAGTAAGAAAATTTGACAAAGGCATTTACTTCAATGAAATCTTTAAGAGTGAAAAGCATAATTTTAATAATTTCTTTTATATTTCTAAAAAGGGTTAAGAACTTTTTATTTTAAACTTAATAAAAACTATTTTTTTCATTTAGTTACTACAACTAAAGCACCTATTTCACTACCTCCTTCACCACCTACTTATCCTCCTACACAACCCCCTACTACAACTACAGTTGAATGTAAATACGATTCTGATTGTGCTATGGACAAAGCATGCATTCAAAACAGATGTCAAAACCCATGCTCATATGATGGAGTATGTGGACTTAATGCAATTTGCAGGGTTGTAGTCCACAGACCTGCATGTCATTGTCTTCCAGGTTATGAAGGAAATCCGCAGGTTCTTTGTTCTTTAGGTAAAAAGTTCTTGTTAATAAGATTTTTTTCTAAATATCTTATCTTATATAGTTACACCTACCCCAACCCCTTTACCACCTCCAACTCCACCACCTACATCACCACCCACAGCAACACCTTTTACAACAACTTTCGAATGTGCAAGAGATTCTGACTGTGTGATGGATAAAGCATGTATTCAAAGAAAATGCCAAAACCCATGCAGTTATGAAGGTGTTTGTGGAATAAATGCAATGTGTAAAGTAGTTTTACACAGACCCATATGTCTGTGCCTGATTGGTTATGAAGGGAATCCAGAAGTGCAGTGTTATCCCATTACTACCACTGCCACACCACCATCTCCAACTCCACCTATTACTTATCCCACTCCACCACCAACACTTTCCACAACAACTGTCGAATGTAACACTGACAGTGACTGTGTTATGGACAAAGCATGTATACAAAATAGATGTCAGAATCCTTGTAGTTATCCAGATGTTTGTGGGCTAAATGCACTTTGCAGAGTTGTAGTTCACAGACCATTTTGTTATTGCATGCCTGGATATGAAGGAAACCCTATAATTGCATGCATGTTAGGTATTGTATACACCAGGATTGTATTGATGAATTTTTCTTAAATTTTCTGCTACTTATTTAGTGACTACTCCAAAACCTACCAGTCCTCTTACTTCTCTTCGTACTTTACCTCCTCCAACCATAACACCTCCTCCGGTTACTCACGAATGCACCACGGACTCTGACTGTGTTATGGATAAAGCTTGCATTCAGAACAGATGCCAAAACCCATGTAGTTTTGATGGAGTTTGTGGTTTAAATGCAATGTGTAGGGTAGTGGTTCACAGACCTATCTGTCACTGTCTTTCTGGTTATGAAGGAAATCCTCAAGTTCTTTGTTCAATAGGTAAGTCTTATTCTCTTAAAGAAAATTGGGAGATTAATCTTCTTATTTTCTTTAATTTTTTAACTTTAAAATTTCTGTATTTTAAATTGTGCTGTACGTATTAGTAACCAGTACAAAGCCTCCATCTACTCCTCCTACTACACCATTCACTTATCCTTCGCCAATGACTCCTCGGACAACTACCGTTGAATGCAAAACAGATTCGGATTGTGCAATGGATAAAGCTTGTATTCAAAATAGGTGTCAGAATCCATGCAGTTTTGATGGAGTGTGTGGCTTAGATGCTATATGTAGAGTTGTTGTGCACAGGCCCAATTGTTATTGCTTGCCTGGTTATGAGGGCAATCCTCAGGTTTTGTGTTCTTTGGGTAAGATCTTGCATTTGAATAAATATCAAATGACTTATTTTTCAATTCTTTTTCTTCAAGTGACTACTACTACAACTACTACAACCTTTGCTCCACCAACTATTATTTATCCTTCACCTTCACCTCCTACTACAACTCTTGAATGTAGAACAGATTCTGACTGTGCAATGGACAAAGCATGTATTCAAAATAGATGTCAAAATCCTTGTAGTTTTGATGGAGTTTGTGGTTTAAATGCAATATGCAGAGTAGTTGTTCACAGACCTAACTGCTACTGTCTTCCTGGATATGAAGGAAATCCTCAGGTCATGTGTACTCTAGGTAAAGTATGATTTTAGACTTTGAAAACCATTCTGAATAGGGAAATTGTAATTTAAAAAATTAATTTTGTCACTTCAAATACTAAGTAGTATTTTGATTAGACCAGTCATCAAATTGTAATCAATTAAATACATTAATTTTTTTCTATACCAGCTAATCAGGGTGCTGAATATATAGATTATCAGTAGTATTAATCACTCATGTGGTCATGTGATAAGCGATAAACCACACGAATAATACCACTCTAAAATTCATGGTATCATTGCTTATCACAAGACTACACACAGTATTACTGTGGAACTTTGGGCTTTGATTTTGATATAATCACTTGAATTTTACATGTGGATTAACAATGTTAATACTTTTAAATGGTGTGCCTGATGCATCAACAGTTTTAAGAATTGGTATCTCTAAATGTAGTATTGATGATCCAATGACAATGCATGTTTATTACAAGTGATAATTTTTATTTTCTCAAAATACTGATTTTGATTTAATTTATGAAGTAACATTGGGATGTAATATGGATGAATGATGTGGATTAATATTTGATCAGATAGCATTAAGGTAGAGCAAAATGCATTGTTTTCTGAATTTCATATCTTTTATTTTAAAGTGACTACTACAACTACTACAACTTCTACTTCGAGACCATTAATTCCTTCTCCAACTCCTTCACCTTCTACTACTACACTTGAATGCAAAACTGATTCTGATTGTGTTATGGACAAAGCATGCATTCAAAACAGATGTCAAAATCCTTGTAGTTTTGATGGTGTTTGTGGGTTGAATGCAATATGCAGGGTTATTGTACACAGACCTAACTGTCATTGTTTACCTGGCTATGAAGGAAATCCCCAAGTTTTGTGTTCACTAAGTAAATATTGTATTACTAGACTTAAAGCCTTTCTAAATTTTGCTTTTTATATCAGTAACTACTACAAAACCTCCAACTACTCCTTATACAACTCCATTTACTTATACTCCACCAATAAGTGTTTTGACAACAACAGTAGAATGTAGAACAGATCATGATTGTACAACTGCCAAAGCATGTATTCAGAATAGATGTCAGAATCCTTGCAGTTATGATGGAGTGTGTGGATTAAATGCAATTTGCAG
>JAQFZU010000113.1:0-49360 GCA_034696185.1 Henia vesuviana
CAAAGATGATGACTTTTTAAGGCACCGATCCTCCAATGCGTCGATCTGAAATTATATTTAGAATAAGTAGATATTTTTAATGATTTAAATATTTAAAATTTACTTGATGGAGGATGGCATTAGTATCGATGATTAAATACAGATAAAACGAGCACCGATTGCTTTTGAGTCCGGGTTTTATTACTTGTTTTGGCGAATCGTTGTACAATACACCGACCCGCATAAAATATTGTTTAGTTTTCTTTATGAAAGTATCGGTTATCCACATTTTCTAAATACGAGTGCCAAGGACAAAACGAAATCGAGTTGCGACCGTCGACGGGGTCGATTGAAGATCTGTGAATATACGTAAGTTTCTGTTAATATCAAATGAAAAAAGTATAATTGCTGACGTCAATAGTTTAATCCGGTGGTACCTACGACGAACAGATCAAACCGATCTCGCCGCCATGTTAAAGCACAATGCTTTTCACGCTCGCTAATTCATTCTGTAGTTAGCTGATAGAGGTAAAAGATTTGTTCTTAGCTTTACTTGAATTCGAAGTAATGGCAATTTGAAATAGCAATCTTGAGTTTACGATATCGTAAACCACCACAACAACATTATACATTTAAAAATGTTGGTTTTTAACGGAAATAACATTTATTTATTTTTATCAGTGTTTATCCCTAAATCTGACATAAACAAGTTTAATACTACAATTCGATTTTATTTCTCCGTTATTTTTTTAACTAAAAAGAAAAAAATTAAAAATTTATATCGAAAACTGAAAAAAATTGCCATTTTCTTGAACAACTTAAACAAAAACTTAATTAATTTCTATTCACTAATTTATAGTAAAAAAAATGAATAACGAACCGAAAAAAGAACAAATGGAATCAATGGACATGGACGACGAATTTAAAAAATCAGAAGTCGACAACGTTTTCAATATGGTAACAAGTCTACTACAAGCTGCCGAAAAACCCGACCAGAACCAATCACAACCAGAAATATACGGTATACTGACCGGTCTTCACGTTTGTGACATTTGCGGCAAAGAATACGCCAACATCAGTAATTTAAACAGGCATTTAAAGAAAATCCACAAAGAAGACGTTTTGTCGGTTCGAGCTAAAATTAAATGCCCGTTGTGCGACTACGGCTGCGAATTCTACGCAAGTTTGTGCAAACATTTAGAAGATTTTCATTCAATTCAAATCGAAAGAGAAACACTGGTATTCGAAACCGAAGATGAATTTTACGAATGGAAGAAGAAGATAGAAAAATTAAGCAAAGCATCTTTCATCAAGAAATGCGGACGCAAAAAAGTGAAAAGCAACAGCTTAGAAAAGATATATTACTACTGCCATCGTTCCGGAGACAAATTAAAGAGGCCAACGTTAGGTAAACGGCAAATGAAGGCTCAGGGATCGTGTAAAATGAACTCAGGATGTCCCGCGCAAATCACGGTGGTCAAGCACATGGGCGAAAAAGACGCTTTTCCCATTTTAGAGGTCGAATACTTAAAAACGCACGTTGGCCACGCAATGGACATGCGACACATACGACTGGACTTCGAGGAAAAGGCGAAACTTGCTTCGCAGTTGGCCGACGGCATTCCAATAGATCGAGTGCTGGATTCCGTGAAAAAAGCGAACGAACTCGGCGGTGCGACCGAGAGGATCCACTTGACGACTCGCAAGGATCTACTCAACATTTCGAAACAGTTCCAAATTAGGTCGAAAAGCGTCAATTGGGACCAGGACATCGCGGGTATCGACGCGTGGGTCCGGCAAGTGCATCTCGGCAACGACAGCCCGATTTTGTGCTACAAACCTGGCGGCGAAGTTTGTGCCGATTTCCCGACCCTCGCCGCCGAAGATTTCTTGCTGGGAGTCATGAACAATTACCAAGTGCAAATGCTGAAGAAATATGGCAACAACGTCATTTGCATCGACCGCACGCATTTCACGAACGGCTTCGATTTCCCGCTCATCACTGTCATGATCGTCGACGAGCTATTTCGAGCGTTCCCGGTCGTATTCCTCATCGCGAACAAACAGGACGAAACTGTGATGAGTGTCTTTTTTGAGCAGATCAAGAACAAAATGGGCAAAATAAAACCGAAGGTTTTAATGACCGACACCGGTCGCGTTTTCTACAACTCGTGGAAACACGTGATGGGCGCCGTCGAAGACAGGTTGTTTTGTTCGTGGCACGTCGAGAACGTGTGGCTGAAGAAAATGCAGATGATCAAAGACGTTGAAGACCAACAATGCGCCTGCAAATCCCTCAACATCCTACTTAACGAACCGGACCCGTTAGCTTTTCGAGAAAATCTAACTTCGCTATTGACCGATTGGCAGGAAGACGAACGATTCAGGAGATTCGCTAAATATTTGCAGCAAAATTTCGTCAATTCAGGCCCGTTGTGGGCCGCCAGTCTCAGGAAGGGATGTTCGAGTAAGGAAAATTTAAATTTGGAAATCTTACACAAAAACATAAAAGACGCTTATTTCGAGGACTGCATCAAAGTGAAAAGCATGGATAAGGCCATCGAATCCATTATGAAACTCCTGAGACACATAGAAATCGAAAGGGAAAATCGCGACGACGATTCCAATGTGGGATTGACGAAAAAATTATCGATGATTATCGATAGACACGAAAGAAGTCTTCAAATCGATTTGAGTAATGTGATTTTAATGGAAAATGGAAATCAGCCGTTTTATTTAGTTCCTTCGACAGCCGTGAGTCAAATGTATTTGGTGCAAGCGAACAGCGAGTCTTGTCAGTGCGTTCTCACGTGCCCTCAATGCAACGTGTGCACTCATAAATTCAAGTGCACTTGTGTGGATTTTTCGGTCAAGAAAAACATGTGCGAACACATCCACGCGGTCATTACGAAAACGCAAGGCCAAATTTTGCCCGATACGGTCACGACGGCACAAGTCGAGCCGAGTGTCCAGGAAATTTTGCTGGACCAAAGCGGTGTCGAGAAAGGTTCTGGTAGTCCGCAGATCATGATGTTGGCCGAAGATCAGGATTTGCTGCAAATCGCTGCAGCTGCTGCTGGAGGTGGCGAGGCTACGCCCATCGTGTGCACCGACGATTTGGGATCGGATACTCAGGACGATCAAATTTTGATCCGGGTTTTCAGTAGTGGTAACGTTTCGTCGTCCAGTTTTTCTCACGAGAAAAAAGTTCTCGAGGATAAAGCCGAGCAATTGTTGAGTAAAATCAAAACTTGTAGGTCGTGGGACGAGTTAAACACCATTAAGAATGCATTGATTCCTTTAGAACCTGCAATCGAGATGGTTGTAGATGATACTGGGAGTAACGAAACAGTTATGGTCGATGCTACTAATTTGCAAACGTACATTGTAACTGAAAAAGCGTGTTGATTTTTTGTAAATATTTGTTGAAAATTTTGCATTTCGAGAATTAAAAAAATTATTTCAATTTTTAATTTTTTTTTTACAAAAATCGATTTTATCACAATTCATCGTCGTAGAAATCGTCGATGAGTAAATCTATTTTTTTCGCAACTTGTTTGCATCCAGATGTGGAGTATAACAATGAATTCGGTGGGAAATACAACAAACTACTTGTTACTTCGTTCAATAACTTCTCATTCGCAATGTTGTAACCTCGATAATAAATTTCGTCCCTCGCACACAACTCTACGTGCGACCTTTCCAATGGTAAAAACGGTACGTAGAAATCGATGAGGTTGTTGCGAACGATACTACTGTGTTGTAAACCGCCTGTAAAAAATTCTTTTTGGATTTATATATCTTTGAATAGCTGTTTACTTACTTAATTCGTTATAAGCACCATCAACTAAGAGTTTGTTGACATCGTTTAACATGATTTCGGTCCTGTCTTTTCCTTTTTTCCAGTAATCGATGCACAATTTGGTTAATTGTAAACCGACGGTGTTACTAATAAAAATAAATTTAAAAGATTTAAAAATAAAATCGAGATTTAGTTTAAAATAAAATTTACCTTATAAATATAAATATGGCCTTATTAAAGTTATGACCGTCTATCGATGCATGATAATCTAAAAATGATTTTATTGAATCCAACGTTCCGGGTGGCATTTTATCAATTTCGTCGAATATGAATAAACTTGTCTCGCATTGCGAAATGTTACCTTTAATCCACTCTATTAAATTTTCCTATAAATTAAAAAATTAAAATTATATTCAACACAAATTAATTGAACTATTTTACTTGATAAATTTCAATTTTATTCTTATGTGGAAAATGAAGGGTCGATATAAACATGTGAACAAACTGACTGGACATTCCATCTTTAAATAAATGATCAGCAATCATTTTACTAACAAAGTTCTTTCCTCCTCCAGTCCATCCGTGGAAAGAGAGGGTTAAAGCCTTCTTGGGCTCTATCTGCAATTAAAAAAGTTTAGTATTCATTCAATTAATATATTGAAAAATAAATTTCATACTTTGAGATGCCCTTTAATAGCTTTAATTACAATTTCCTTAGCTATATGTTGACCATGCAAATACCTATTCAAACTTATCTCTAATCCATTGATATCAGCTTGATAAGATGCATGACAACAAAGTTTTACATTTCCAAAGCAAGCAATGGTTGGATTTTGTTGAGCGAACAATTTAATCTGAGATTTGAAGGATTTTATAATTGACGACCCGTCGATGCGGTATATAAATGAAACCACTCGATTTCGTGCATCATCTAATAGCAAACCCCCCAATTTTGTCCATCGAAATGTAAATTCGCTTAAGTCATCCCATAAAGATGACAACACGAGACATGGATGACAAACTAACAAACAGGAGATAAGCAGGTAATGTAGTTGCAGATTTTTGCTGCACATAACAAATTAATTTTTTCTTTATATTTGTAACCAGTTGGCCACACAAGAAAAATTTGATATTTGAATGTGAATAGGGGTTAGTAAACGTGAGATTCGTTAAAGAGTCGTTCGTTGATTCGCCAGTCGATCCTTGACGTCATTTAAAAGCGGCCAAACAAGTTCAATTTAAATAGAAAACAAATATGGCAGCATGAAGGGTGGCGAAATGAATCCATATGTTCTCTTCTTAACAATATTTTACTTATTCCAACTTTCAATTGCAATTTCTCGCCATCCTTTACTCTTAGTTATATCTTTGGACGGATTCTGGCCAGGTTATTTGGAACAATACAAAGCCGAAACGAAGAACTTGCGTGAAATTGCTAAATCCGGTGTTTCAAGTAAGTGGATGGAGAATGTTTTTTTAACTAAAACTTTGCCAAATCACCAAACAATCGCTACGGGACTTTACGAAGAAAGTCACGGAATCATTGCCAACAGTTTTTACGATCCCGTTTTGAACGAAACTTTTACTTCCAACTTGACCGATGCGAAATGGTGGGACACTGGACCGACACCAATTTGGGTTTGAATTCATTTACACTTCCGATTACTAATATTAAAGACTCTTTATATTCTTTTATAGATATTGAACCAACAGGCCGGCGACGATCGCAAAAGTGGTGGTATGATGTGGCCCGGAACACTCGCATCGATTAAAAACGACAGCGCTTTTTACGCCGTACCTTATTACGAAAAACTGAACGTGACCAAACTTGTGACGGAAATAATGGACATAACTGACGAAGTAATAAGCTGGATGATCGACGTCAACAATCCAGCAAACTTCGTTTTGCTTTACATCCCAGAACCAGATTTAACTGGCCATAAGTACGGACCAAATTCGAAAGAAATGAGACATGTAATTGCCAAAATCGATGCGAGTATAGGAAAACTGAAAGAAAAGTTCATCAAAGCCGATTTATACTCCAAATTAAATATTATAATTTTATCTGATCATGGTATGGCCGAAGTGACTCCAGAAAGAATTATTGTGTTGGATCAAATATTAAATCATTCTTACTCCGCTTACGGCGATAGTCCTGTGTTAGCAATTCATCCAGATCCAGGTTTAGAAATTTGAATTTAATTTTTAGAAGTTTGTTTAAATTAAATTTAACATTTATTTTTCTTAAGGTCAAGAAGAATTCGTGTACAAAACATTTAAAAATGCATCTATTCGGCATAATTTTACGTTTAAAATTTACAAAAAAGAGAAAATACCGATTTCCTATCATTACAAGAATAATCCGAGAGTTCCACCGTATCTTTTAATGGCCGAAGAAGGTTATGACATTTTGTTATCTAAAGACGTAAAAAATGTAACAGGTAAACGACTTTAAAAAGAAAATGGCGGTTTCGATGATATTTTTAAATTATATATTTTTATAGGACCGTACGGAAATCACGGTTACAACAATAGCGTTAAATCGATGCATGCGCTATTCATTGCTCGAGGACCTGCTTTTAGATCGGGAGGTGTTGTTCCACCCATTCGCAACATCGATTTATATCCGTTGATGTGCCACATATTGCAATTGGTACCTGAGAAAAGCAATGGAACTTTGCTTCGGTGTCTAAATCTATTGAAAAATCCTTTCGGGATGCACGTTACTGACAAATGGCTAATCGGTACATTTGAAATCGCAATTTTTCTTCTTTTTATTTGTAATATATTTCTGTGAATAACATGCTGCCATGTTTTTTTTATGTTTCAGTTGTGTGTTCAATTCTTGGTCTTTGCATTTTAATCGCGGCGGTGTCGTCTTTTTTTGTAAATAAAAATGGGGAATACGATGATGCTAATAAAGGGGCCAAAAGAATGAGGCAAAATAGAAGCGGCGAAGAAAATACTTATTTACTTCTAACGTCTGCTGATGAAGTTTAATGATTAAACGAGATTTGTTTTTCAGAAGAGGCTTTTTGCGGTTGGGGTCGGTTTTAGGAATTTGAGGGAAATTTAACTTTTTTTTTTGCTGATCTACGAAATTCGGTGCTTTTTTCCCAATGTCCTAAAACCGGCCCCGATTTGCATTGAATTACTTATTTATATTGAATATTATTCAGAATAAAATTGTTGTCTATATTTTATTTGAGTACGTGAGTTGATTTTATATCTTAAAATGACAAACACCTTTTTCGAGTAAATTTTTAACGAAACCACACCACGCTCATCATATTGTTGTGTTTTTCCCACGAGATGTCGCGAATGTTTAAATATATTAAATGAAGATTACAGCACGTGCTTATTAAGATTTGAAACAATTTCGAAAAATGTCCAACTCTCAAACAAACGTAACGAGTGAATCGTCAATAGAATTTCAAAATCAAAAGCACGAAGTAACCGAATCGACCATAACATTATTTCCCACAGAGTCTGATTCCGATACTGACTCGACAGCTTTAAGCGAAACAGCCGCACAAGCTTTGCAAGAATTTTATGATGAAAAGTTCGCGAGACAGATATCTGGAGCAGAGTGTAGTGAGACTGCAGAATGGGAAGAAGATTGGGTAATTTCATTTTCCCCATCGTTATATTTCGATCTATTCATTGATTAAATACTCAACTTAGCAATTAAGTCAATTTTGGTACACTGATGAAACCGCAACGATTTTAGCCAAAGAAGCATTCAGGGCTGCTGGAGATAATGGCAGGTATTTTTAAATTAATCGTTATATTTGAAATTATTTAATTAGTATTTAAATTTTTTAGCATCGCCTGTATTAGTTGTCCAACCGTATTTAGAAAAATTCGATTTTCAAAACCAGACATGTGCGATTTAAAATTATTCGAATTTGATCAGAGATTTTCAATTTTCCACGATGCGTTTATTTTCTACGATTACAACAAACCATTAGATTTGGATGCGAAATTCAAAGAAAAATTTGATGTTATTTTAGCCGATCCGCCTTTCCTTTCGGAAGAATGCATTAAAAAAGTTGCAAATACTATCAATTTTTTGAGTCGAGGAAAAGTGATTATGTGCACAGGTTAAACGATTTTCATATTATTTTAATAAATTGCAATTAAAGTGCAATTACTTCGCAGGCGCAGTAATGGAAGGATTAGTCGAAGAAGTCTTGTCTCTACATCGTTGTCAGTTTGAACCCAGTCACAAACATCTTTTGGGAAACCCATTTTATTGTTATTCCAATTACAATTTTGATGATTATGTGTGTAAGAAAGATACTAATGATAACTGATGGACACTAGATAATAAATTATTAGTAATTTAAAAATTTAAATGTCTAAATTAAAAATATTTTAAAATTTTCAAAAAAAATCCTTCAAAATTTTTTTTATACATATATTAAACATCTATACAAGAAAGAATATTTGAACGATATTCTTATGTCATAAAATCCTATAATTCAAGCATGTTTAAAAATCACACTAATCTATATTTTATATTATTCTTTTGTGCAGAATTCGTAGTATCCGCGAAAATGTTTTGAGTTTGCCATAATTTCGAATAAACGCTATTTCTATTCGCTAATAAAGACCGATGATCGCCGCGCTCTGAAATATGACCATTGCCCAGCACCAAAATTTCATCAGCATCCATTATCGTTGATAAGCGATGAGCAATGCAAATTGATGTTCTATTGGTAGTTGCTCGTTGTAATGCTTTCATGATGTTCTGATAAATTAACCGTTTATTTAATTGATTTAATTCCCTTTGGAAATGTTTTCAAACAACTTACTAATTCCGTTATCGAATCTAAGGACGAAGTCGCTTCGTCAAACACTAAGATCGGAGAATCTTTAAGAATAGCTCGAGCTATGGCGACTCGTTGTTTTTCGCCACCTGAGAATATCGGTCAATTATTAGCGACTGAGAGAATTTTTTTGGTTAATTCCCAAAACCTGATAATTTCAAACCACGTTCTCCGACTTGAGTTTCGTACTGCCTCGGCCATGTTATAATAGAATCGTGAAGTTCTGCCATCTTAGCTACATCTTCAACTTGTTCGACCGATTTGTTAAAATCACCGTATTGTAAATTGTAAAAAATTGTATCGTGAAACAAAACTGCATCTTGTGGTACAACTGCAATAGCTCGACGTAAACTGTCTAACGATACATTTTTTATATCGTGTCCGCCTATTAAAATTCGTCCGTACTGAGGATCAAAGTACCGATACAATAAACGTACGATCGTCGATTTCCTGTCAATAAAATAGGTTAATTTAAGGATTATTAAAAATTATTAATTTATCACTTACCCACATCCACTTCCACCAACAATTGCGACTTTTTTTCCAGCCGGGACGGTAAAATTTAAATTTTGTAAAATGGGTTTGCCATCGATATAATGAAAACAAACGTTTTCAAAAATAATGTTGGCTTGTGGTTGGGATACGACTAAAAACGGTGCATTGAGTTTGTCTGATATATTCGGTTGTATTTTGAGCAGTGAAAACATGGCTTCCATGTCGATTATCGCCTGCCGGACTTCTCTATACACAGAGCCCAAAAAGTTTAATGGTAAAGATAATTGAAATAATAAGCCATTCACCATCACCAAATCGCCGATTGTCATTGTGCCTGTTTTATAAATTAAATTTCAATTAAGTGAATGTATTTGTTAATGTGATTATTACCTGCCAAAATTTCTCGACTCGCTAAAATCATGATAGCGGAAAGAGATACGCTAAATATGACATTTTGACCAAAATTTAAAAATGCTAAACTTGTACTGGTCTTGAGCGCAGCGTCTTCATATTTTTTCAAGAATTTGTCGTATTGTTCGGCTTCGTAATTTTCGTTATTAAAATACTAAATTTAGAACAACTTAATAATTTACATAAAATTTTTAAAATTTCAATACCTTCACAGTCTCGTAATTAATTAAAGAATCGATTGCTTTCGATCCTGCCTCGTTTTCGGCTTTATTCATTTTTAAACGAAATGCTGTCCGCCACTGAGTAACAATGAGAGTATAAGCTGAGTACGCTCCAATGCAACCAAGCGAAATCAAAGCAAAACTTCCACCACATTTATAATACTAAAAAAAATTAATATATAAAAACTTAAAAAAAATCTTTATTTCAAATCCATTACCAAAATAGAGCTGACCAAACCAACTTCGAAAATAGTTGGCAACACATTAAATACAAGCGCTGATAATGTAAAATTTATCCCTCTAAAATTAAAATTCTTTAAAATTATTATATTCATAAATCGAATGTCCATTACCTGGATCCTCTATCAATGGCTTTTGATAATCCTCCTGTGTGTCTCGACAAATGAAAAGTCAAATCCAACGAATGTAAATGCAAAAAAACATTCTTCGCAACACACCTAATCGAATTTTGAGCGACTTTAGCAAATACAGCACTACGCAATTCGTTAAACAATGCAGATCCAGCTCGAGCAGCACCATCTGCAATTAAAACGCTAATTAATTCATATCAAATTTAAATATTAAAATTTATATTTATTTACATCCTAATAACAGAGCCGTACTAAAAGTCAAAACAGTACTCGTCGGATCGGTCAGTGCCAATATATTTCCAGATTCTTCGTTCAAATAGTCGACTGCATGTTTAAATATAAAAGGAACTTGAACATTTAATATTTTTGACCCGACGAGGAAGCTCATAGCTACAACAACTCGTTTACGTAACGATGGATTGTCGGGTGGCCACACATAACGCAACATTGAGCGCACAACTTCTAATCCCGTTACCCCTTTCTCAGGTTTTATATTTTCAGCTTTTATATTTTCTTTTCGACCAGTTCCAGACCCGTTCGTTTGTGTGCAGCATCTTATTTCTCCAGTCGATAATTTTGCCCGACATAACTTCCATTGCCCCGCTTGAAAATGCGAGGGAGAAAGAATCTACATATAAAAACATAAAGATCCAAACCCGTTAATAGATTTTAAATTAATTATACCTCTCTGCAACAAGTTCTGCTCCTTTTTTTTAAATTACTTAACGTCGATAGATATTTAATTTCGAGTCTGTTTGATTGTTTACTGCGTGGAAATAAGAATAAAAATGGCTTTAAAAGTCTGGTTTTTTGTGGAAGCATTAAATAGATTGAATAACTAAGAGCCATTCGTTGAATTACCACGTTGGACTCATCGAAATTTTATCCGGTGGTAGTATCTGCGCTTGCGCTAAGGATGATATCGCCTAACGACGTATTGTGGCGTCGGTAACCTAGCAACAGATAAAAGCTAGTGGAGTCTGGCGATTCAGAAAAGAAGGCACCATGATCAATCCTCGTGCTCAAACTCCCGACGTTATATCCCAAACAGGAAAAGTGTATCAGACGGAATTTTTGGAGGGTATAAATCCCCATGTTAAACTTCTACCTATAAATGACCAAATTCGTGAATTGCAAACCGTAATTCGCGATAAGTATGGTTCTCTATTGTTTCCTTTAGGTGTACGTGGCGGTGACTTAAATTTTTTTATTTTCCAGGAATACAACTAGGAGTGATTTCAAATTTTATTCCGATCGCCTAGTTCGTAATATCCATTGTATTTATTAAAAAAAAAATTTTTACAACCAATTTTTTAACAACAGATTCGATTAGTGATCGAAGAGGGATTAAATCAGTTGCCTTATACCGAATGCGTAGTGAAAACAGCCACTGGTAACTCGCATAATTTTCATTACGAATACCGTAATAGTAATTTTTAAATTTAGGATGCGATTATCGAGGATTAAAATATGAAAAAGGAAATTGCGGAGTTAGTATTATCAGAAGTGGTAAAATTTGACAAGTGAAAAAATTTATTTAAAATATTTAACGAAAAATTTGTATTCATTTTAAGGTGAGGCTATGGAACAAGGATTACGTGATTGTTGCCGCTCAATGAGGATTGGTAAAATATTGATTCAAAGTGATGAAGATACTCACGAAGCTAAGATAGTTTACGCTAAATTTCCAAGCGACATCGAGAGAAGAAAGGTTCTTCTCATGTATCCCATTATGAGTAATTAATGTAAGCAATTTAAATAATCACATTCAAATAAGTTGGTATTTAATTAGGCACTGGCAATACTGTTATAACAGCCGTAAAAGTATTGAAGGAGCATGGAGTTGTGGAAAAGAATATAATTTTACTTACTTTATTTTGTACACCGTTTGGTAATTTTTTTTTAAAAAATCCTTTTATTTTATATATTTATTCTTTAACTAAATGTATAGGTGCTAAGGCCATTATTTCGGAATATCCTGGTTTAACAATTTTAACCTCGGAAATTCATCCTATTGCGCCAAATCACTTCGGACAAAAATACTTCGGAACCGATTAATAGTTCGAGAACTTAGGTTTGGTTGCACCGACATCATTTCAGTTATAATCTCCGTTTAAACAGATGTTAAACGGGGTTGGTATTACCTGATGCCGATGCAATCTTAGAAGTATTTATAAACAAGACATATTTTGTTACATGTGTTCAGATGAGTCTTCTTTCATAGACGTATTGCAATAAAAATTCTATTGTAATCGACTTCAAATTTCAATTTTTTTTAACTATATTGCACAATTAATAGTTTTAATTAATAATGACACGTTGGATTTTTTTCGTATGTGTTTTTCTTACAATTTCATTCTCACTTGGAGAAAAGTAAGTATATCTTGCATAATTGTTATTTTTGTTTCAGTTTATAATTACATGTAATCTGATCCTAGAGATTGTTTAGAAAAAGGTAAAGTTGTTTCAAAACAATGCAAGCAAATTGAATGCTGCGATAATAGTCTGGAGTGTCGTTGTGAGCTTGTGGAAATAAGGCGCAATAAACACACAGTTATTTCGAAAAATGCATGTTATTGCAAATAGAAACATGAGACTAAAACTACATCCGGAATCGTGAGATTTTTATTTATTCATTTTTGTATGATGAAATCAATAAAAATTTGAAACGTATGAGTTGCAGCTTTGTATTTATTTTTATCATTTAGAAAATTGTTTTAGCTCATTGTATGTAACAAGTGAAAAATGAAAATTTTCTTTGTCTTTTTGTTTATTGTATTTTATTCTATAATTACTGCAAAAAAACCGGTAACAAATGAAAAAAAGGAAGAGTGAGTAATTTTGCCTTCACAATTATATAATAACATAGGTGATGTTTTTGAAAAATAATTTAGAAAATGTTTCGACAAAGATCATGTAACACCAAAACAATGCAACGAGATCGAATGTTGTCCTAATTTGACCTGCATGTGCGAACAAATTGAACTATTGAGAAGTATTCACACTCGTATATTAAAAAAAGCGTGTTACTGTAAATAAAAATTTGATAAAATAAATTTTAATTTTCAAAAGATTACCTGATATTTGCGACATTTGAGTTTATTGTGTTATAATCATTATTGATCCAATACTACCTGAGTCATACCGGGTTTTAGAAATCACCAGACATAAGCCGCATGTTACAACATCCACTGTCGGAAGAAGGAACAATTTCTATTTCACGCCATGGCAAATACTTTTCTGAAATTCTCACCATTTATCAGAAGAAACGATACGAAATTATTAAGGAGCTCTTTGGCATGGATAATGAAGCAATCGATGGGAACCAAACCTTCCACCAAAATTCACGGACATGCAAAATTCGTAAAGGAAAAGTTGATGCGAAAGGCACTAATATTAGAAAAGTGTTTCAAAGATCTTATTAAAGAGAAAAAATGGTATTCAGTAGCCGAATGGAACTCGATTCAATCCGAAGCACTGAACAGGCACTACATATCGGTAGAAGACGCTTTCACTGCAACTGTAATGAAAACATTTCAATCAAAACACGATTTAGTAACAGCTAAATCTCTGATTTCTTACTGCAAGCATAAACATCTCACACCAAATGTGGCGACTTGGACATTTTTCTTAAAACTTTGTGCCAAATTTGACGAAGCAGACAACGAACAACTCATTTTAAATGCGTACGAAGACTTGAAAAGTATTGACTTCGCACACAACGGTGATGTGTTAAATACGTGTTTCTGTGCTTTGGCTAAAACAAAACAGTGGCAAAAGTGTATTGAGCTGATGACAATTTTCAAACAAGAAAAAGAACAGTTGTGGGACGTTTCTTACAATGCTTTTATCTTGGCAGCATTTAGAAATAAGGCGTTTGATATTGGTTATGAATATTTAAAGTTCTTTAAACCTCTGAATAACGACGTTATAGTTGAATGGTTGAATTTGTGCAATGACGATAAAAGTATAGCGACTGTTTTTAAATTCGTTGATTATTTGGCCACGCTTAGGGTCACTGTTCCCTTTAATATAAGCGATAAAATTCAATCGTGTTTTGAAACTAAAAATTATGTTGCAAAATATGTTAACATAACTCCCGAGTATGTCGTTTAATTTATTTTTACATTAATTATGTTATTTTAATTATTTTATTTTTATTTTTAGAGGTTTCTGCACACATTGCCACACCCGGCTAAATAACTGCGAACTTTCGATTAAAGATTTTGAAAGTCTTCGTGATGCTGTACTGGATTCGATTATCAAAGGAAGTGATGTTTATCTCAAGTCAAACCCTGTTGAATTACGTTCGTTCGAAAATTTTATCAAGAAAACAGGTCCACATGGGATAGTCGTCGATGGACTGAATGTAGCTTATTGCGAAAACGAATACAAAAATAAACATTCGTTATCAGCACAAGTATTCGCAGTAATTTTTTTTTAAATTACAAATAATTTTTTTTCTTTTTGTTTTAGCTCGTTCGAGTGCTTAAAGAACTGAAAAACAAGTATAAAATGGATATATTAGTTTTAGGAAAGCAGCAAATATATAAATGGCCTGCTTCGGCCAAGTTCCAAATAAAACAACTCGGTCATCTTTTTCTAACGGAAACTTTGTACGTTACAAACAGTGAATAAATGATATTTTTTACAAAATTTATTTTACAGAAGCGAAGATGACACATTTCTACTGTATGGCACGCTCGTAAATGGTCCTAATACGTTGTTCATATCGAATGATTTCATGCGGGATCACAAGTATTGTCTAAAAGACGAGCGACTAAATCGTTTATTTCGAGATTGGCAATGGAGCCATCAAATTTACTACGTTATAAACGAGGAAGGTGATGTTGAATTTTTGGTAAGATTTTAATTTTGTTTTAATTTATTCGTTTAATTCTATTTAATAATTTGTAGCCACCCACAACGTACAAATTGTGTGCTCAAAGGTCCGATTCGGCAATTCACATCCCTTGTTCGGCGGACGAGCCGATATTGACTCGTATTGAATACATGTTACCTGAAAAATGGTTATGTTGTAATAAAATAAGCTAAAAAATAAATTATTTTAAACAAAAATAAAATTTTATTTTTTTTTGATCGCTAAAAGTAATTGGCGTCTTAGAATTTCCGTATTGTCGATTAAACGTGTATTGTTACCTCGACTTTTCCATACTTTCCAATTCCATTTCTGCCGCCATCGTTAAACTCGAAATGCGTGTGTTAGCGCTAGTAAGTGGTGGTAAAGATAGTTGTTACTGTATTTTACAATGCATAGCAGCAGGACACGAAATCGTGGCTTTGGGTAACATAAAACCGGCTCCAGGAACTGACGAAATGGACAGTTATATGTATCAATCAGTCGGTAAATAAATTAGCCCTAATTGGAACATGTTTAAAACAAAAATTTATTCTCTCAAATTCAACAGGTCACGAAGTAATCGAATTGTACGCAGAAGCTATGAACTTACCACTATTTCAACAAGAAACTAAAGGCCAATCGATCAACAAAAATCGAAGTTACGAACCTTCAGTAAACGACGAAGTCGAAGATTTGTATCAATTATTGATAAAAGCAAAAGAAGAAATTCACTTTGACGCCGTAAGCAGCGGAGCTATTTTATCAAATTACCAAAGAATTCGCGTGGAAAATATTTGCTCACGTTTAGACCTCGTCTCGTTAGCTTATTTGTGGCAACGCGATCAAAAGGAATTACTCGAAGAAATGATTTCATCGCACATAAAAGCGATCGTGATTAAAACGGCATCGCTAGGCTTGGAACCAGTCAAAGCACTCGGTGTCGACATTAGCAATTTGCTAGCATATTTTTCCATGTTAAACGAGAAATATCAATTGAATATTTGCGGTGAAGGTGGTGAATACGAAACCTTGACTTTAGATTGTCCCATCTTCAAGAAAAGGATCGAAATTTTAGATGAAGAGATTGTTTGGGTGACCAAAGACGATTTTGCTCCTGTCGCTTACCTAAAGATTAAAGAAGCGAAATTGATCGATAAAAGAGTCGATGCTTCCGTCGATCTTAAACAAATTATCGAAGACTACCGTATTAAAAAACCAGTGGATTTTATAGATGAATTTGATTTAAGCCCTGGCAAAACCAAAACGAAATCTGAAAAATTAGTGCAGCCACCTCCTTTTGATTTTGATGGCATTAAACAACAAGTTAGCATTACCAAAACGAATTTATGGTTAACCGGATTAATTGGACGAGGGAATAGTATCCGGGAGAGCACGAACGACGTCATGCAACAAGTATCGTCAGCAATGCGAGCAAATGACCTGACGATGAAAAATATTATAAAAATTTCTGTTTATATTAAAAGCTTGGCCGACTATGCCGAGTTTAATGCCGTTTACAAAGAATATTTTTCAGCTAATCCACCAGTCAGAGCCTGCGTCCAAGTACTTTTACCTTCCGATGTCTTTTTTCTAATGGATTGTCAAGCAACTTTGGGTTATGCGAATACACTTCACGTTCAAAGCATATCCAATTGGGCACCGGCTAACATTGGACCCTACAGTCAAGGTGTTTTAAACGAAAATTTGATTTACACTTCGGGGCAAATCGCTTTAGTACCCGGTTCGATGGATTTAATCGAAGGGAATTCGGATGTTCAAAGTAATTTGATTTTACGCCACATTAGTCGCGTGCTGTCAGCGCTACGGGAAAATGTCGATTTAAAGCACATAATCGTGGGTATTTGTTACACGACCGACGAGTTTGTTGCAGATTTAATTGGAAATTTCATGGCCAATGTTAACATCGAGTTTGAGCCGTTGTTGATCCCAGTTTTGGTGGCGAATTTGCCTCGCAATGCCGATATCGAGTGGCAAGTGATTGCGAAAATTGATATTGATAAAATCAAACTGAATCGAAGAGATTTGGAAATCGAAAACGGCGTTATTAAAATCGCCACTTGTGAAACTGATTGCGATCGTTTCATTTTACTAAAGTATTTTATGAACGACGAGAAGGGGAAGTTGAGTTTGGATGATTTCGAGAATGGGCTGAAACGTGTTGGAAAACACGTCGATGCTGGATTCGTTCAATTGTTTTGTACCGACGAAAATTATATAGAATTTTATAATTCTGTAAATAATTGTTTTACTGATTGTAGCGTATCGGTCGTACCTGTAATTCGTTTTGAACGACTCGATTGTCGCTTAATTGTATTTTTACATGGTTCAAAATAAAGTTTTTTTTTTTTTTTTTTTAATGTCAAATAAATTTTTATTGCGACATCATTTCTAAATAAGCTAATAAAAATGACAAAATGAGAGCAAGAAAAAGAAATAAGCACCAACAATTTGTTATGCGTTTAAAAGATCAAAATTTGTTCATTTTTAAGGGAAATTCGATTCTTAGAAACTGGTAAATTCTATAATTCAAAAAGAAAATATATTTACATTCAATAAAATAATTTGTATAAAGCAATTACTGACATCGTTAAGTATACATTGTTATATATTAGTATTCACGATTAAGATTTGAGCTGTAAGTATTGTAAATTATATAAAAACAAAAAAAAATATAGCAAAATTAGTTCCATATTTAAGCATAAATTAATTTAAATTAATTGAAAACAAAATAAACATCTATACAAATCAAAACAAACATTCCACCATCATTGCTGATAATATTTTGTTGATTTTTTTAAGTACAAATTACATCAGGTTATTGAATAAATTGGTCCCTGGTTTTTGGAGATCAGCAATGAATTAAAAAAAAATAATATAAAAAAAAAAACAATTTAATAAATCATGCTGTTAATTAAAAATGTAGAAATTTTTTGTAATATGCTATCCAAGCATGCAAAGCAGCTATGATTTCATGATGCACACTGCGCGTTCATGCTAAATTTGAGAAAGAAAAAAAAATTCTATTAATCCAAAATAAATAAAGAATAAATAAATAAATATTAAATAAAAATTAATTTAAATAAATAATTATAAAAAAAGTAACCAATGACAATTCTAAGTCGTAAAATCTAAGTACTTGAGCTAAACTATTTAAAAACAATTTTTTTAAAAGAAAAAAACTAAATATCAATTATTGTTATTTGGTTTTACATATTAACAAAATTCAAAATCCAAAGTATGTGCGCTCTATTTGTATTTCAACCCAAATTGCGATATTTAATCTCCTTTTCCAGCCCAAAAATCATCATCTTCTTCTTCTTCTTCTTGCTCTCCTTTAATCGCTTCGTCTTCGTCTTTTTTCTCTTCGGTTTTCTCACTTTCGACTTCTGGTTTTATTTCTACTATTTCGGCTTCATCGTCTTCTTCCTCGTTTTCGGCAGTTTTGTCTTCGTCGCCATCAGTTTTTAACCTTTTACTCGCATCTTCGGTTTCGTTTCCGTCCTCTTTGCTTTCGTTTGATTCTTCGACAACTTCATCTTCGTCTTTTTTCCTCTTTTTCGAATCATCTTGTGCCCAAAAATCATCCTCGGCCTCCTCCTCTTCCTCATTCTTTACTTCAGCATCACCTGTTTCATCTTTAATATCTTTAGTAACCTCACCTTCTTCGTTTTCCTCTTTCTGATCGTTTTCCATTTTTTCCGGTGAGATCGATTTCCTTATATCATCCTGAAAACGCGTAAAACAAAATTTACAACTTTTTTTTTCCAAAATAACTTAAAAATCTAATTTCATACTTCTTCGTGATCTCCGTTTGTCGTTTTCATGTTCACGCTGTTGAAAGAATATTGGAAATCGGTTCCGTTACTTTCCAATTTGAGAAAAGGAAAAACTTCATTCACTTCAACAGCCGAATCGAAATCTTCGTAATCCTAAAACAAGCCCAAAATAAAAATCCAAAAACTGACTACAATAAATAAAAACGTCACACTTACACCGCAATAAACATCATCGTTGAAAAATTGTGGCGAAAGTGGAGTTTTATTCGGTTCTCTTATTTTACTATTCTGCACCATAAATTCCCTCATTTCTTCAAGCCCTGGCTCGGTGATATCAATCGACTCGTAATCGACCTTGCAACTGTCCAGAATGAGTAATGCTCTTTGTTGACGCTTTTTGATCTGAAATTTACAAAATACAAATTCAAAAACAAATTTACACAATAAAAGTCAGCAACCTTTACATTTCCAGTTCGTAACCTACCTCATCTAATTAGACACTTAACATCCTTTTACCACAAAAAAAAATGAAGCGTTCGATCCTTTAAACCACATACTTTACTTTAATTAACCTTAAGCTGCCGAGAATCATTAACAGCAATCTCAAAGTGTATATTTAATTTTCTTTTTTCTTTACTTAATCAATCAAATTCTTATCGCGATTCGTAACGAACAAACATTAACAAAAAAAGCAACGCCTTCTTATTCAAACAAAATTATAAAGGAAAAGAAATGTCGTCACGCATTTCGAGTATTTAATGACCTCAGAAGTTTAAGTCGTCTGAACATTCCAGAAGCTCAACTCGGCTGATTATAAACGGGCAATTATTGTAATTCTTAAACTCCATAATTGCAGGAACTAATTTCAAGCAATTTTTCATCTCATCGTTTTGATTATTAAGTAATTGTAAAAAAATGCATATCGGATAGTTAAATGCAATCAAATTTACTCATCAACGTCTTAAAATAGATAGGATTTGGAGTTTTGCCTACAGAAAAGCAACTATTTGGATATGTGAAAGATGATCGCTAGGTTTTGTGGCTCTTTGAAATTGGAGCGAAAATCAAAAATAATTCTACACATATTTATCTAGCTGATAAAGAAATATGGGATTGGTTATTCGTAGGGATTCGGATTGTGTTTACCTCTTTGCTGGCTGAAATTCCCGATATGTAGACCTTAATCACCATTTTTGATGTGGGAAATGATGAGAAATTCACCTGGGAATCTTATTTAAGTCTCAAGGAGGAACTAAGACGTGCTTTTTATCCACTCAGGCACCACTAAGGACCTTCACCTCGCCAGGCTTGACTATCCAACCATAAACACTTCTCATTTGCGATTTGCTTTTCATCTGTCGTTGGCTAAACTCCAGCATCAGCCCCAGCTATTGGCTGCCTTGCACAACTATTATTCGTTTCTACAATTTCTCGTTAGATTTTCGTGACGTAATTTTGGAGTCAAATTTAAATTTTTCTTTATTTGTATTTAGTTTTATTTCTAAACCGTTATTGTTTTAATACAAATAATAACGAGGAAAAATGTTCGTTTCATTTTGAAACAAAATTGTTTAAATGTCAGTTGCTGTGGCAACTCATCTCAAACGCTGCTGTGCGGATGGAATATGCAGACGATATAAATCTTGATTTTAATCCAAGGTAATTTTCTGAGATGCTGAGATAAATAAAAATATTTGAGAAATCGTATTTTTGTGCAACAAGGGGTTTCTTAACTCGTTTCGTTTTTAAAATAAACTAATTAAAAAAAATTCTATTCAAACAGATCAATAAAATCGAGAATATTATGGTAGGAACATTGAGAAAATCAATATGTAATCACAGAAAAAGCATTGATTTTTCTTCACCAATATCATGAACTCGGACACAGTAATATATACGCATCGAAAATCTTTGTACGGAAATGGCAAGAAAAAATAACCGCGGTGCATTACCTCCCGTTATGCCTTTGGTTGACGAACAGGAAGAAAATACGATTTATGACAGTGATTTTACGCCAAGTAGTGACGAACCCGAATCGGTTCACGAAGCGAGACAAGATTCGCGTTTCAGTTTCAGACAACAGTCAAAAGTTGCTGGTGACTTTTAATTTATTTACTTATTATCGAAATTTTACTTATTCAAATGTTACGTAATTTCAGGACCGACAAAACACCCTTACGCAATGACATTAGGAAATAACAAGCCTAAGAAAACGGCGAAAATAAATTGTTTATTACGTCAGAATCAAAATAATAAAGATTCGGATAGTATAGTGGAAAAAGCAAAAACTCAAAGGAAATTAAAGTTCCACGAACTTCAAAATGAAATTCAATCTTTAAAAACCAAACAAAAAGTATTTTTTTTTTTAAATTATTTTGTTAGTATTTCTAAATCTAATTATTAAAAGGATTTGGAAAATGAAAACAAGTTACTTAAAAGGACCCAAAGGCGGCAAGCAGCTGCATTGAAACGATACGAAGGTAACGAGGGAGAATTGCCGTCGTTAATAAGATCTCATCAGGAAGAAGTAAATTAAAAAATAATTAAATTTCATATAATTACGTAATTTATTTTTTTTTAACAACACTTTCTAATCGATTCAGGTACGAACTCTGCGTGAACTTTTAAAAAAATCCACGGAAAAACAACGTTTGAGTGAAAAAAGGGAAAGTGACAAAGCAATCGAATTGGAAAAAGCGAGGATTCAGCTTCAGCGACTTCAAGGAATTGTCCGCGAACAGCATTTAGATGAGAGAATTGCTTTGAATAAAAAAGTGGATTTCCTTCAAAGCGATTTGCAAGAAAAAGAAAAAAAGATAAGAGTAAATATAAGTCTTGAGAAATAAAAAAAAAATTGTTTCCGTTTGCTGAATGATGTAATCTGTGTTTGCAGGAAATGCAACATCATCTGGACTTACGAGATAAGAATTATAAACATCAATTAGCCATTGAATTTGCACGACACAAAGACACAAAGAAAAAACTAAACGAACTGCAAATTAGAGCTGATAAATTGTCAGTCACACTTAAAGAAAAAGAAAGGGAATTGGAAATAAGAAATATTTACACCGCGCATTTTGGCAACAAATCGCCCAGAAAACCGAGATCGTTATCGCCCAATCGGAAAATAACGAGCGAGTTTAAAGATTTGAAAAAACTCCCAGATGCAAATCCTTTAGCAACAGATTTCAAGGATAAAAATGTAAATTTATTTAAAAATTAATTTTTATTTTTTTAATTTCTTAAAAATTTCTTTAGGCCGAACGAGACGTCGCGGAACCAAGTAATTTTTTCTTTGCTAATAATTTAGAAACCCTAAAATTCAATCAAAAAAATGCTCTCCCCAACATCGAAATGAAATCGCAACCGGAAAAAAAAGATTCCGAGGAAAAACAGCCGAACGAAATCCATTACAACTTCATGGAAGAAATCCGTAGAAAATCTTTAACAAAAGAAATCAAATTCACTTCGGAAGATGTGGAAAACTCGGACAATTTTTTCAACCCAATTAAAATGGAATCTCGAACGGAAGAAATCGATGACGAAAATCAGAAAGAATCGCAACAAAGACAACCCTACACACAACAACAACTTCAAATCTGGGTCACTTCCTCGAGTCCCCAATCGGTCGAATCAACTATGGAACAGCCGATTACGTCACCGACGATCGAACCCCAACCCACGAGTGCCAAATCGAAAAAATCGAATTTAATGCTTCAACTGTTCGGGAACACCGACGACAATAATATCGAGTCCCTCACCGACTACACACTACCTTTGAAACCCGAATTCGATTTAAGTTCGCGTTTGGATTCAGGGATCCGAAGTTCGTCCGATTCGGGTTTTTTATTACCCAGAAGGCCTAGAGAGAAGAGCAACATTTTGCCTAAACAAATGATGAGTCCAATTCCAGGCGTTATCGAAGACGAAACGAGTCCACTTTTATTATAAATTTCTTATAAATAAGTAGGTTTTATATGAATTAATTTTAATTCGACATTACACGCGATTGTATATAAAAAGGATTTTTTTGTCACGAAGTAAATACAGTAGCAACGGCTACTTTCGCTACTGTGCTACAAATAGCTAACCAAATTGTAATTCCTATTGTTCCCGATTTTTCTATTGGAAATGCTATTACTTTGTTGATTGGGTACAGCCATTCGTGCGGTACGTGCAGCACGGGCTCGTCGCGGTAATACCATAACAAATGAAATGCGTAAATGCCCTGCGAAATATTCAGTTTGATAAATATTTATTTACGAGTCGAAGCCGAGGAAAACTTACGCATAATATGTGAAGTATAATACTCGAAGTTACTTTAACTCGAAGCATTGACGACGACCTTTTGTTGTCTGCATTTTTACAATGGAATTTTAAATTTTATTTTTTTAAATAATAAAAAGAATTGAAATAATCGAAGCTTACTTTCATTCGTTAATTCCTGTGATATTTGCGCTATCTTTCGTTTGAGTTTTGCGTATCTTGCAAATTCGTCAACCATATTGATTTTATTTAATTCCGATTTCAATTCGTTCATGATACGTTTCAGATATGTAACTTTGATTGGATCTTTACGAAATGCCATTGCCAACACCTATAGAAATTAAGCGATTCTTTTTGAATGATTACACAAATTTGAACTCGATGTTTAACTTACAATTTTGACAAAGACATTTATTAAAGCGTATGTAAACGTGTTGATCAAAATGCTCCAAAATAAGAAAGCCGACGCCATGATGGAGTGGCTACAGATCTCACGTTGCCATAACAACTGAAAATATTTTGATGGATCCATGGTCTAAATAAAATTATTTTAAAACACTTATTTTGCTTAAAACTTGCTAAAATAGACTTTATTTTAAAGACTGCTAAACCATACGATTCTAGAGCTTTGTTACGCAACAAAGAGACCTTGTGACAGATTATCGAACTAAACGTCATTATCACAGCTTTGTTTTGATATCGAAATAGTATTGTTAGTTGGGTAAAATGCCGCCTAAACGTGCAGTAAGATTCCCCATCGTTTTCGTAGATATTATTCAAGTTTCACATTCCTAATTCTTTATTACTCAGGCAAGTGCGTCGAATGGTGCCGAAACGAAAAACAAACGAAAGAAATTAAACGACGGTTCGAGTGATGGAGAAGAAGAAGAGGCGGTAAGGCAAAACGTTAAAGGGAAAAGATCACCAAAGGGCGCCAAATCCCAAGAAGCAGCGTATTTGAAAGATTTAAATTTCGATGTCGATGCTGAAACTGCAGATGGAGAAAAATGGAACACGAAAATAGTTTCGTGGAACGTAAATGGAATCAGAGCTTGGCTTCAGGTTTTAATTCGAAAATTGTATTTATCCACTCGCAAATGTCATTATTAATAACATTTTTCCTTTACAGAAAGGTGGTGCCTCTTACGTGAAAATAGAAAATCCAGATATTTTTTGTTTAATGGAAACAAAATGTTCGTTAGACAAAATCCCAGCAGAAGCCTCAATCGAAGGATACACTAATTATTGGTTATCGGGTGATGCCGAAGGTTATTCCGGAGTTGGCTTATACGCGAAAACGAAACCCTTAAATGTTTCATATGGCATAGGTGAACTTAAAAACCTCTACTAAAATGATTAAAGCAATTTTTAATACTTTTGCATTAACAGGTATGGAAGAACACGACAAAGAAGGTCGAATCATAACAGCAGAATTCGAAAAATTCTACGTAGTTGTTGCATGTAAATAACAAATCATTTTTTTATTTTCAATTTTTTTTTAATTTTTAACCAAATTTCAATTTCTTTTCCCAGACGTGCCAAACGCAGGTCGCAAGTTGGTTCGACTGGATTATCGTAAACAATGGGATATCGATTTTCGAGGGTATCTTAAGCAATTGGACCAAAAAAAACCGGTCATCTTAACCGGGGATTTAAATGTCGCGCACGAAGAAATAGGTATTTTCATTCGTTTTAAATCATTCGATATGTTTTAATAATTTTTTTTTAAAGATTTGGCTAAACCCAAGAACAATAAGAGAAATGCTGGTTTCACTCAAGAAGAGCGAGATGGATTTACCGAACTTCTTTCCAGTAATGATTTTGTCGATACATTCAGACATCTTCATCCGGATGAAAAGGATGCTTACACATTTTGGACGTATATGATGAATGCACGAGCGAAGAATATTGGCTGGTAAATGGAAATATGTTTCGATATTTCGAGTAATGATTTTGAAATTGTTTACTTTTCAGGCGTTTAGATTATTTCGTCATATCCAAATCGATTTTACCAAATTTGTGTGAAAATGTGATTCGAAAAGATGTAATTGGCAGTGATCATTGCCCGATTGCTCTTTTCCTTCATATTTAGTGTATTCCATTGATGTGTTCGATACAAAACATCAATTTTTTTTTAATTTTAATTTTATTTTGATATTGACTTTTAATTTCGAAATAAAAGTTAACGTTTCATTGTTTCATTGTAAAATGTCAATTTGTGGTATTACTATTTTCAATTCTTCTAATCTTCTCCAGCTGGAATTGCATCTTCTAAACGACGAATAAATTTAATTCTTAATTCGGTTGAATTATCGCCTCGAAGCTGATCTTGGGCAAAACGAACCGCAACTTCCATTTGCACCTTAGATTCATAATTTAATTGGTATTTTTTTTATATTTCTTTTTTAATTTACCATTTCTAGCGCTCCACGAATGACTCCGCACAACATATTACAATATTTCAAAGTGTAATGAGCATCGGGCAATTCTACGAACTCCGTTAACGGATTATTGTCGAGGATTAACGAAAATTCATCCCACGCTGGGCTCCAGTTAGTAACACTGGGATTAATCCCCAAAAACATGCGGAATGCTAATTGAATTTTATCGGAAGTTTCTCTGAAGTCTTGGCATCGTCCTGAGCCCGATCGCGCCAAAAAATCTTCGATCAATCGTACACCGATGTTGTAACCCCTGATAAAACACGAATCGTAAGTATTTTATGGTTTAATCGATTTAATTAACCTTACATTTTATCCAATTGTTTATTTACATCTTCATTGTTTTCGTAATCTTTTACCAATTGAGCCACCAACGAACCGTAAGTCAATGTGAATAATTCCGTACTCTGTTTAAAATAACAAAAATTGCGTCATTATTATAAATTGCATTTTAAAATAGTTTATGATTATTTACCACTTTCTTCGCATCTGCACCCCTCACGTTCTGTTTTGACATAGCTTTAGCTTATAAATTCCGTTTATAAGCTAAAGCTATATAAATCACAGAATAATATCACAGTTTATCTAATATTATTCTCCGTTACCAATACTTCGTAAACACCCACTGTTTAGTTAAAATTTAATAGTTCACCTTTTAGCCATTCGTGTTCGTGGCGCAATGCGATTCACAAAACGAAGAATAAATCACGGGTGTAGTAGTTAAATAAAGAACAAATCTCGAAGATTTTTATAGTGCTCTGACATGTGGAGATGATGTCTAGTTCAAGTTTTAACAATTGACAACAAGAAAGTTGCAGTAGAAATTTGATTTTAAGTATTGTTTTAATTCTACCTGAAGAATGACAGATTACTCCGAAGAGCAAAAAAACGAAATAGAAGCGTTAGAAGCGATATATCCAACGGAGTTTGAATGTAAACTTGTCGATTGTATCATTTAAAACAATGTAACAATTTAAACGATTTATTTTAGTTATTGCGGTGGAACCGTTTTATAAATTTACAATTTACATTAAAACGGACGCATTCGACGAAGACGCTGAAGACGCCACTGGCAGTGCTTGTAAACTCGAATTTACATACGTTGAAAATTATCCAGATTCACCACCACTTATTAATATCACCGATTGTACAGACATTGACGACGAAGATATAAATGACCTGCAAACGGCTCTAATGGAAGAAGTACAATTTTAAAATTTATTTTTATTCATTAAATTCATTTAATACTTTTCACGTAGGCCAACGATAATCTAGGAATGGTGATGATATTTACCCTCGTATCGAAAGCCCAAGAATTACTTAATAAAAAATGGGAAGAATTCCAATTAAGCAAACAAAAAGAATCGGAAAGGTTGTTGAAGGAAAAGGAAGAAGCTGAGATGGTGATTTTTTTTCTCTTTCAATTGCAAGTTTTAACCGATTTTAAAATTTATTTAAAATTATTTTTGTAGAAAAAATTCGAAGGAACCCGCGTAACGGTCGAGTCTTTTTTACTGTGGAAAACACAGTTCGATTTGGAAATGTCATCGTTAAAGAAAACTGCATCCAAAGACGATAACAGAAAATTAACGGGAAGAGAATTATTCGAGAGAGATCACACTTTAATCAAATCAGACGTTAACTTCTTATTAGAGGGTGAAGAAGACGTTAAAGTTGACGAATCGTTGTTTCAAGAATTCGGTGATTTAATGTAACTATTAATTTAAAAGGAAAGTTTACAATAAAAAGGAAATAAACGATTTAAAGGTAATAAGTTTACAAAAAACTGTATTTTATATCGAATTTAGGAGTTGGCGGAAGATCGTCGTTGTCTCTGAAGTCGAATTTCTAAATAAAAATAAATAAATTTTAAATTGAACAAAAAAAATAATTTAAAACAAGATTTATACGTGATAAGTTAATTCGGGTTCTTCTGGAGTTATATTTTCAGTGATATTAAATTTGCCAATTGCTGAAAGCTCCTCGAATTTTTTACGCAACGAATCTATTTTGGGTTGTTTTAAAGAATTGGAAATTGTCAATTCCGGCGTTTCTGGTGTTTCCTGAAATTAAACATTTAGTACAATTAAAATTGCAAAGAAATTAAAATTTACGCTTGATTTTGTAGCTTCTTTTCTTGGTGTCGTATCCAAATTAAAATCGAGAAATTTCTCGAATCCGCTGGGGCTAAACTTATGTTTCGTTAGTCTTGATTTTGGAGTTATCGACTGTGAATATATTAAGCGCACCGTCGGTGAACTTAAACCAAAAGTATCTAAATCTGGTGTTTTCGAGTTTCTAGTCACGTTCGGCGTACATCCATATTTTTCAATCGTACTTTTGGTCGGGGTGTGGACTCCATCTAAAAAAAAAGTAGAGAACGAGTGAATAATAGAGACTATTAAAGCTATTTACTTTCCGCATTTGTTTTGCTTTCAAACTGATCAATAGAAAACCCAAATTTCTTCAAATATTGTGTGATCGAATTCAAATCGGCTTCGATGGTGAGAATATTAGTTTTAACATCTTTTAATTCGTCTGCGAAGCGATTGCTACTTGTAGTTAACTCCGCTAATCTCGCTGCAGCATCCACCTAATCATTAATAAGATTTAATAGTAATTCGAATAATTTCGTTAATTTCAATAGTTTACCTTGAGTCCCGTTAATTCATATTTGATAGCTTTAAATTCCGTAAAAACTGTCGTATTGCAAGAGTGATCGCGTCTCGGGTGAATCAACTCTTGTTTAATTTGCGGTAATTTCTTGTCTAGTTTAACAGCCAGATTCCTTAATTGAAAAAAAAGTCCTGATTTTTCATTCTTCTTATCTTCATCGTTTGGGTTTGCCGCCATCGCCGTTAAAGCGCAAAGAGTCTATTGGCATCACAAAGTAGTGCCAATTTGATTCAATTTAATATTGATTGTCCCAATAATATTTTTCGAAATTAAGAATTTCAAAATAATTAAAAAAAAAGACATAAACTTGATATAAAATAATAGTATTAAAATATATTGTCAGAAATTCTCCTGTTATGTAAAAAGAAATCACGTGATTGGCTGTTTATAACCTCGAGGTAATACATCGCTTACAAAATCATCCAATCCGAAATTATCGTTTTACTACAGAAATTGGAATTGTTACGTCATTTAATTTCCAGAAAACGCTTTGTCCATTCGCCATGAGATGTCGGGTCACGACTCAACGAGTTAAATTCTCAGTAGCGAATATGTCCTTCGAGTATTCCATGTTGATCAGGTATGTAATACTTTTTTTTTAAACAACGATTCAACCTTTGAATTAGACAGTTATTCCATTTTCTTTATCTGCAATCAACGTACATCCGTTACACACAACAACAATTCGCACGAAAATTTCCATCCGTTCGAATTTAGTCACAAAATTTTCAAAACTAACATTAATAACAAATGCGCTTATTTACTCGTATTTGCATTTAAAATTGTAAATTTCTCAATGCAAATAATATTTACGAGCATTTAAGTAATGAAATATATCGTGTGAGTAACAAGTCTGACAGGTTTGTTAATAGCCGAAACAAACAGTATCATTAACAAAACACCTTAATTACACTTTTATTACACGCTCGTATAACTTTTGTTGCGGTTGGTACTGCCATCATTCAATATTAAATGCACTTGCAGTAATGAAGCGTTTTCCACTTTATTTTGGGAAATTTGCCAGTTTTTTGCAATACTTTTAATAACGATTTTATTTTCAGGTTTCTTCCAATGCGATGATCAAATCCATCACGAAAACGAAGCAAAGGAACATTTCGTGAAAATATTAAAGCCAAAATCTCATCGAAAATGCGCCATAAAAAATTCTTTCTTCTCGGATTCTGCACTCATTACATCATTTACATAACTTTACACGCATCATTCGCATCGCAGTTGTCGTCTGATCATTGCGGAGGAGTTATCACCAATGTGGACGAAGGAGACATTCCAGCGCCGTTTTCGTATTTGGAGCCATTGAAATGCACGTGGATATTGACACCTTCGCCCGGCCATAAAATTCTCATCAACATTCAACAGATCACACTTCTGAGTGAAACGGAACAATTATTCATCTCCATCGATAAACGTCCGTTGACCTTAGACAGGCATTGCGAGATTTGCTACAGGAACTTGGTGGCGGAGGAAGTGAACGTCACCTATGTTTCCAATCCCAACGAATCAACCACTCAAGATGAAGATACCGAATACGAAAACGAGAATCAAAACACGTCATCCGAACTCAACTACACATCCACGGCCAGTTTCAACATTTCATACAAGAGTTTCGACCCGTTTTTGTGCAGGTTGCCTAAAATCTTGGACGAAAAAGCGTATTATTTGGACAAAAATCGCTCAATCGGCGCGAGTTTGAAACTCGCTTGTCGCGATCCCTACGAGTCGAGCGGACCCATCAAGTCGACTTGCGTCGTATCCGCCGATTTTCCCGTACCCGAATGGGATCCGAAACCCGATCCGAAATGCATCGTTCCAGAATGCAACGGAAAAACATTAGAGAAAACGGCAAATCGAAACGTCGGCATAATCGTTCATCCTGGTTATCCAGCCAAAACATTGCTCGGCGGTCAACATTGCATTTGGCGAATCAAAGCGGCGAACGGGCGAAGAATTAATTTAAATTTTAAATTTTTTAGTTTGCCAACGAAACAGAAGAAAAAAGGCGTCGGTGGAACGTACATTGACGTTTTCGACGGGAGCAAAGACAATTTAATGGTGAGACTCGAGAGTCAGGAAGAATCGAGGAACTTGACTAGCAAATCGAGTGTCGTCATTCTGGAATTGGTGACTGCAAATATTTCGCTGAAAGGCAACGATGCGGCCGCTCAATTCGGCTTCAAAATCGAATACGTCGCGACGTGTAACTCAGTGCCATCGCTTCATCGTGGAAGCGTTTTATTCGGTGACGACATTAGCACCGGATCCATCGTCGTCTTCCAATGCGACGTCGGGTTTAATTTAAACGGAAGTTCCAGCACGACTTGTCTACCAGATCTGAATTGGAGTCATCCGATGCCCATTTGCATTCCCGGCAACGAAACTTCGGTCGCGAATAAAGGCAAGAAGCAGAACGAAGGCGCCAATCATCAAAATGCGAATGCGAAGGAAATCGAAAAAGGCGAAGGGAGCGTAAAAGTTAATAAAAAGAAACCTACGAATGATGTTACGAAGAATCTGTTGCCGAGCGACGACGAATCGGCAGGGGAAGTCAAGTCGGGGACGGTCGAAGACAACGATTTTACACTTTTGATAATCATTTTAGCGGTAGTCGTACCTGTCGTCGTTGTGCTGTTGACAACTTTAGGTTGCTTTTTATGGTATCGAAAACAATATCCCGTTCGAATGGGTTTGGGTAGGAAGTTCGAAACGTTCGAAAATCCAGCTTACGAACGTAAAAGGAACAAAACCACAACTTCGGACGATCCTGCGGAATTGCAAAAACTCACTAGTTTGCCTACGCCATAAGTAAAACAAAGTATATTCAGGGATACATTTTTCCAACATTTAATGTTTTTTTTTTTTGTTAAGTACAATTTATTATTACTGTTTGTAAGTTGTTTTTTCGAGTGCTCAAGTTAAAAGATCTTTTGTTTTTTTTTCTGTTAGTAACAATTTGTTCCTATTTTTACTGTTTTTTTTTTTTAACTTTTTAATATTCGAGGATTATTAAAATCTTTAATCTTTAAGAGTATATTTAACCAGATGTATTTGATTCGCAAAGGATTTTGGGAGGTTTTTGCAAAAATGGCGATTAAACATTCTCAACCCGCACTTAATTCCGAGGTGGAAAAACTGCATTTTAAATATTTATTTCAATTCAAAAATCTAATAAAATTAGATTAGTTTTAGTGTGGAAAAGCATCTTCCATAATTCTTTTCGAATGAAATTTTTCACATAGAAATTGGTTGAATTGAAATTCAGTATTGATGTTTATTTTTAAGATTGAAATGGATTTAAAAAACATTTTGCCAATTCAAAACCCCATTCAGGAGTGCCGTGTTTATCTGTGATGTCAAAGATTGCCTTAAAAAAAAAACAAAAAAATATAACGTTTGAAAAGTATTGTTCGATGTTGGCACGTTGGTGGTGCATTTACTTGCTTTTTGCTTTTGCTCAATGCATATTAATCTTGTTGAATGGGTTTATTTTTCCAATAAATCTTTCATGTAAATTTACTACATGTGTATTTATTATATGACGATAATAATAAAAAAGTAACATATTTGTGTTCAATGGCCACGTCTGTTTTTATTAAAGTAAAATTTGTTGAAAATATAATTAAAAATAAATATAAACACAATTTCACATTTACAGAATTATCGATGTTTTGTAGCTTTTTTTTAAAACCTCCGAAAGTATATTGGAAAACTCAATAAAAATAAAATTAACAAAATATATTTGTATTTTGATCTATGGGTATTGATACTCGGCATAAACTGTTTTTTTAAACTATACACATAAATACTCTTAATATTACATTTTTCTCTGTTTTAAAAATACATTTTTCAGGACTAAATGCATTTATGAATTAAAAATAACTGCAACAACAATAACAGAAACAAAATATGTTGGTGACAAAGCTGTCGTTTTAAGTAACTAACAATTTTACCAAATATACATCGACACGTTTTGGACATTTAACTTCTTTCTGGACAGGCTGTCTGTTGGATGACTAATTTTGTCCCACGTCCACCACCACGCACATCTTCGCACGGATGAACGACGATTCCCGGTTGCGATTCCGAAGGCGGATGTAATTCCTGCGATTTTCCTGAAAAAAGAAATCGAAGCACAAAGTATTAAGGTGCGATCGACTTTATCAATGCTCGTCGCCAGCCACGAGTTATAAATAGCACACTGACATTACCACGAAATAGAGTAATAGAACTGTCTTTTGATTTATATATAGCAAAATTTCATTAGCACAAACAAGGGTCGTATTATTCTCGAGGCGATTACAGACTACTTAGCAACGAGGAGGGCGTAAGCACTTTACTCAGCGAAATAAACAAACGAAAAAAGAACTGACTCTGAGCCCTGTTCCAATTAGAAAAAATATCGTTGGCTTGATGTAATTAAATTGTGAGGTATTGACAAAATGAGTTACCTGGAGTCATGTTGGCTATGGCTGATAATAAATCGTAATTGATCATCGGTTGTGCCTCGTTCACTGGTTCCCACCCGACTGGAGGCGAAGCAGGTGGCGAAATTAAGAATTGTTTATCCGGTGTTGGTGGTTGCAAGTATGGATCTTTACTATCGTCCTTGGGGGAAACTGGCTAAAACAAGACAATAATCATACTGATAATATATAAAAACAGATTTTTTTTACCTGGGCAAAATAGCAATTAATTATTTTATCACAGACGTCTGCCTGATGCACCTGAATTCGCGCTGCTGCTGCAATTTGTGCAGATTCAAAATTCACTCTGGCCCTTAGAAAACTCTTGAAATATTGGAAGGTGATTTCTCCGTACGGTTGAAAAAGTGATTCAAAGTATTTCTAGGAATAAATAAAAAAAAAAATCTAATTTGATATATTTTTAAATATTTGTAACAAAAAGGAAATTGAATTTCAATGAGGCAAACTGCCAAGTTCCTTCATATAAATATTTTATTGCAACATTTTTCGTGTTTATTAATTTAAAAAAAAATTTAATACTTTGATATTTAGTTTTTGCCAATAAATGTGAGACTATATTTTCAATTAAATTAAATCGTTGGGATTTGATTTCTAAGTTTTGCGAAAATGTTATATTAATTTTTTTAACTGTAAATTTGTCATTTCCACCGATAAATCTGAACGTTATATTTGAATCGAATCCGTGTGACAATCTTTACCTTATCGTCTTCGTCGTCAAAAACTCTTTCATCTAAATTCGTTACTATGAGAGATTTCGGCAAATCGTCGGTCTCCATATCATCGTAACACATTTCGACATTTTCGCTTTGGTCGACAACGACAGTGTCGTCTTCGATGTTGTTGATGATAATGTCGTCGTCCATGTTCATGAAATCTTTATCGTTAAACCTCATTCTTCAAAAGCCTTTCCTCGTAATAAAAACGAAGATGTAGTCAATGCCATATTATGTGTCTACGTCATTAACGTGAATTCATACCTTGAAGTACGGAGGATGAGAGGCGACAATCGAAACTTTCTACGAAAACCAACACAAGGAGTTTCACTCGCTACATCGCTAGTTATTAATTTATAGAAATAATTTATCGTTTTAACAGATATCTAAAACAATTTTATTACTCATAAATTTATCTGTTTAAACTTTTTAAATGATAAATGTAACGGTTTTATCAATTTTTAACATTAAATCATTCTGAAGCAGATTCTCGTTCTGGTCAGATTGTTTTATTTTTAGCCGATTATCAAACACTTAATTTAAATATATCTTATACAAAATTAGAAAATATAATGTTTCTCAATACAATAGTTAAGCCAAGAAACTTTGGAAATATTTCGTTAGAGTGCGCTGAGATTTGTCGACGTACTTTATTTACAGATACGATTTTATGGTAGTCCGTCTGCGGCTGGACTTGAGAAATAATTATGGCAGATGACAGAGAAATATTACGCGAAATGTGGGATGGAAGTCTCCCAGTTTGTTTTCATTTGGCACGTGAAGAAGTACATGGGATGCAACAACCTGATCCATGCTATGTAATTTTATTTTATGCGTATTCGGTCTATGGGTCTATAGTAAAATAATTATTCCAGTTCGAAGTCCCTCGACAATCGTATTTCCCTTTAGTAATGGATAAAGTGAAGAAACATTTTTCCAAATTTATTCAACCTGATCTCCAAACGGACAACTTATGGCTGGAATGTAATGGAACACCATTAAAAATGTATTTAAATTATTTTATTTAGTATTTTATTTAAAAAAAAATAAAATTATTATTAATTTTAATTGCAGACATTATCCTATTGGAGTTTTATTCGATTTATTAGCTTACGAAATGATTTTACCGTGGAATTTAACTGTCAGATATCAGGTAACTTGTTTACGTAGTAAAATAATTAAAATTATATTTCTAATTTTTAAACATAGAATTTTCCTGAAGATGAATCACTAAAACTGTCGACAGATTCGGCTGTCCAAGCATATTTTATGTCAACTGTAAAAGAAGCAAATGCTCTCAAACACAGAATTAATCTTATGAACGAAATGCAGAAAAAAGATCACACGCAATTGTGGCAGGGATTAAAACATTGTATAAATTTTTATTTTTTTTTTTAAATTTAAATTATTTTGCACTCGAAATAATTAAAATCGAAAATAGTTAAATTTTCGATTTTATTTGCAGATAAATTCGACCAATTTTGGGCCATTAATCGAAAATTAATGGACAAAACAACTGATGAATTTTTTAAATTCGTTCCATTCAGAATTTATCAGGTAATACTTTTAATTATATTTAATTAAAAAAAAATATTTTAACAATATATTTCATTCCAGTTGGATTTGCCTTTTATTCAAAAGCTATTCAAGCCGATTAGCCCAACTAAAAATTTACATACACTTAAGGATTTGATTACATCCGTTGTCGATTTAGATGGTATGATATTATAAATTTAATTCCACATTATAATTAAACAGACGACTTATTTTCAGACAAAAATCACATTATAATCCAAGGAATCGAAGTTCCATTCGAAACACCTGTGCAGTGGCTGAGCGAACATTTTAGTTACCCCGATAATTTCCTCCACATTTGCATCGTGCCCAAAACGTAGCATTTTTAAACAATTTATATTTGTAAAATAAGCTCATGACATTAACTGATGATATTGTTAAATCATGAATTTAATTCGTTAATTCCTAAAACATCAACAATATTTCTTAAAGCATAATTAGCATCCGAAGGTTTAAATGAATTCAAATAATCGAGCGACTTTTCCCCATAGCTGCGACACAATTCTTTAGTTTTCATTATCCCGCTTCCACTCAAAACCGATTCTCGTATCTGAAAATTAAGAATTTTAATAATATATGCAATTTTTAAATAAACATTAAATCACTAACCAATTTATAATCGATAGTGTCGAGATTTTCTTTATGCTTTGCGATATATTCGATCAAATCGGGGTCGCTTTTAGTGTGAATTATGATAGGAAGTGATGTTAAATCGAATGGCATTCCCGGAGGATGTTTATGAGTGTCCGTGAATGGTTGCAAATCTGCATGGACCTGTTAAAAAATACGGTCAAACATGGTGTTATATAAATATTTAAAAAATAATTTACCTGCCATGCAAGTGCAATGTTTTTGCCAAAATTAAACGCTTCTTGCTGCTGTTTTCCATCGTGCCCAGCCAATGCTAACGCGGCTTTGCAACTCAGTGCTAAAAGTGAAGCCGTCAACAAATAATTTTTATCCTGCCAATCGTCTACAGTCATTGCTGAGTCTGTGACCGAATTTCCATGAACGTCATGACTTCCGACGAATTCACCTTGAGTGAAATTCCTCGTTGCTTCTGTTATTAGTTCGACGACCTAAATAAAAATTTAAGAGTTTAACGCAATTAAAATTAAAAAAAAAACAAAAATTACATCTGGATGACGCAATGTCGCTAGTGTTTTGGAGGCACTTGCAAGTAAATAATCACCGCATAAAACTGCGATTTTATTGCCAAATTCCATATCCTGTAAAGCATTTTTATCTGGGAAGAGCAAAGGTGAGACGTTCACAACTCCTTTGTGAATCTGATGAGCCATGTGAATCATTTCAGTAATCTCGGCTAAAGCTCGCTGCCTGTGCGAAATTCCGTCCGTCAACGGATCATTTAAACTTTCGGTTTTGTGTCCGGCTGTTTTGGAAATAAGCAAAACGACCAACCCTCTGGTGTGCATATACGTCTTTCCGTTATATATCAGTCGTCTGCAATGAAATGAAATAAATCAATAACTAAATGGCAAAGTTTAATTATAAAATCAATTTATTACTTTGCCGTTTTCAATAATGGATGGCCAGTTCCGATCAATTTTCTCACGTGAGCTGCTAAATTCGAAATTTCATCGCTGAGTAAACATCTCAAACTCAGGTAGGATGTAGGATATCCTACAACACGTTCTGCATCGGAAACAACTCGGTTCCAGTCCAATTGATTCGTCGATTTTATCATAGACAAGTTCCGTGCGAGCTTCCAAACACATCTGGTAAGTAATAGTTTCTTATTGCTGGTTAAACACCGCGTGTACAACAGTGTTGTCATGTTACTTCGATTTTACTCAGGATAGTTGCAGACGATGAGATTTGTTTCCGGGTCTAAATGATTAAAATAGGAAGAAATTAGTAAAAATACATATTGCGAATGTGAAACTATTAGCTGTGAAATCTACAGCGTAGCTTATTTATGTAACTATAATTACACGCGATTGTGAAATCATACAATGTGCAAGTGAAATTGCTATTTATTTGCAACTTGCAGGAAGTTAATAATCGATCGGAATTGGCGAGATCTAGCTCGTAATACTGAGAGTTTAAGTGCTAAATTGTGTGACGTCATAATTTCTCGTTGTGCACTGTGAAACGAAACAATTTTGTATAAAGTTTAATGGTTCTATTTAAGTAAAAGGAAGTGACCTTATTTTACTTTGTATTCGTTTCTGCAGGCGGACGCTTGTTTTCTTAATTGAAACACCTATGAATGATGGATACTTGTCTGCCTTTAAGAGTAACATAAAACTTTATTGCACTCGTAAATTAGCTTGTGTCATTTTAAAATAATATTTAATTTACCATTAATAGGCTCGCAATAAACCAAAAAGTCGAATCTTAACAGTTGTATAAGGCGATACCGAGAGCCCCTCTATGGCATTTTGACGAGTTTTTTATTATTATTTTTGGACATACTTTTAAAAATAGACAGAAACGACGTTAGCATCAATTTAAACGAGTAAAGATGTTAAGAAACATCGTACTACACATGAACGTAAACAGAATGTGTGTAAGTACGAAATAAACAATTTTTATCGGGTTTGGGAAAATTGGCGAAAACACATTTTAGTTGGTTTTTTTTTCACTCTCATGGCTTAAGGATCTCACTTCCACAATCTGCTTAACGGTGCGGTGGATTTTAACATTTGGTAACATAAATAAATTAGTAAATTAAGCATGATTTTATTTTTTTTCAATAAAATTTTCTGTCCTGTTTTATAACCTGGAGTTTTTTGTTTTTTTTTTTAAATGGAAAAATATATTTTTGAAAACCTGATTTAATCGAGTTGAAAATATATCTGAATCTGTTAGATCAATTTTCAGGAAATTTAAAACATTAATCTAATTTATTTTGCAGTATAAAAAACATAAATTGTGGTTGGATCTGTTATTCAGATCTATAACTTCAACCATGCCTGTTAGTCAGGCTATGCTGGAAAGCTTGCAGCAAGTATTACAAGATGTTAAAGAATCGAGACAAAGAAGTACTCTCATAATTGACGTGAGTTACTATCACATTCGTGGCATTGAACGATCGAAATAACTGAAAATTTTTATTTAAGTCCAAGTTACGGCAGCTATGTTCGTTATACAAGGAATTGGACATGGATGAATGCGCAGCGTTTTTGCAGTTATTGGCTCAAGAATTTAACGTGGACCACGAAAATGTTGAAAGAGTAGCTCAGTCTTATTTAGACAATAAAGTATTTTTCTATTATTTTCATATATAAATATCGAATTTATTCAATAATTTTTCTTTCTAGGATAAAGGTGAAATTTTTGTAGTTACTTGCGAAGAGAAATTACGGAAAGCTTTAACTCCGCAATATCATTGGCTTTTTACTCAAATCGGAAGATTGGAAGGTGGTGTCAAATTCCTCGTCGATATGAGATCTCAAATATTGGTAAACCACTACTGAATAAATATTTTAAAAAATATTTTATAATAATTTTAATTGCTAATTTTATTATTCAGTGTGAAATTGAATCGCACAATAAAGACGATATGAGTATTTACCACTTACGAGCACTTAATTCAGCATTGAAAGAGTTACTGGCTTTATGGTTTAGTGTTGGGTTTTTGAATTTAGAACGAGTCACGTGGCAGTCTTCCTGCGACATGTTACAAAAGGTTTGAATGCTAAATATTTAATTACCACAGAACATAAAAAAAAAACAAAATTTTTTTTTTAGGTTTCGGACTACGAAGCCGTTCATCCGATGAGAAATTGGACCGATCTCAAACGGCGAGTCGGACCGTACCGTCGTTGCTTCGTGTTCACTCACAGCAGTATGCCTCGCGAACCAATTGTGGTGCTTCACACAGCATTGACGAACGAAATTTCAAAATCGATTCAAGGAATTGTAGTTCAGAGAGTCCATTCAGACAGTGACATCAGTGGAGCCATGAGTGGGCACGAGGAAGATCCTCGAAAAATCACAACTGCAATATTTTATTCGATAACATCGACCCAAAAGGGTATATCATTCGTTGAAAAATTGTAACTTTTAATTAATTTTTAAATCTAAATTTAGGTTTACAAGGAATCGAGTTGGGCAATTACTTAATAAAACGAGTTGTACGCCAATTACAAGTTGAATTCCCACAGATGACTCAATTTTCGAGTCTTTCGCCTATTCCTGGGTTTTCGCAATGGCTGCTTCAGAAAATATCGGCAGCTGAAAAAACAGCAACGGCCGAGAACGATTTACTTACGGCGTCTGAAATCGAAGAAATCGATGCATTTTTACCTGCTGATGCCACCGATGGATCCCAGACGTCAAACATTTGGCAAAAACTTAATAAAACACTAACGACGAATATCTGGATCACGAACGAAAAATTAACACACAAATTGGAAACGCCATTAATGCGCTTGTGTGCGAGATATTTGTATTCGGAAAAGCATCGTGGTTTTGCACTGGACAGTGTCGGTAACTCAAGTTAACTCAAATATTATTTTTCGATAATTAATTGTTTTTATTACCACAGCTAATTTTCATTCTCGTAACGGTGCTGTTATGTGGCGATTGAATTGGAAAGCTGATTTATCGCCACGAGGATTGTCAAATTCTTGCGGAATCATGGTAAACTACAGGTAAAAATTCAACTCGATTCGAACGATCGAATCGTCATTAACCATCATTTAAACGCAGGTATTATCTCGAACAAACGGAGGATAACAGTGCGAGATACTTGGACGAGAAAATTATAAAAGCATCCCCGCAAATAGTTCAACTGGCCCGGCAGCAAGTTCAATCGTCCGCATCCATCACAGAAACAAACGTCGATTCGCCTCAAAATCAAAGTTAATTTTCCTTAAAATTTCTATTTCAACTAGTCATAATATATTTCTATAATAACTGGTTGATGGTTACATCCAAATTAGAATGAGAATTATGTAGTATGAGAAATCAATGAAAAAAAAAACTTTATTAATTATCTAAGAAATAGGTCTATTATGTTTTTATAATACTGATTTTTTTTTTCTGACAAATTATATAATGTGACGATCGTTTAATGTAAATATTAAAAAATATAGGAAAATGAACAGTTATTATAGATGAATTCACAAGGGTGTGTAAAGTATTTCTCACCTTTCCAATTTAAAGTTTAGAATTATAAGGTTTAAAGAATAGCCTTGAAATATAATGCAATGTAAGTAAATTAAAAAAAAAATTAAATCACAACTGTACATTACAGTATGAGATTCTAAACAATGTGAAAAAAGTAAATTTTAAAAAAATCAATTAAAAAAAATAATAAAATTAATATTCAAAGCAAGAAACCAAATTTGAGATTTGTTTTCCTTAATTTCAATTACAAAATTAATATCCCATAGGATTGAAAAAATTAAAAATTAGTTGATAATGTGTTACTAGAAAATCTATCTTCTGTGTTTTCATCACTCGAAGAAACTTTTAATAGAAAAGAAAAATATATTTTCAAAAATATTCATTTCACTTCATTTATCACCTCTCTGACTGATACCGTATTTTGTTGACCAATTTTCAACCATATTTCTTTTGTTCGTTTCTGGTAAAAGTAGGGAAAGAATTCCCGCCGCAACTGATAATCCACCAAACAAAGCCATTGGAATGTTAAATGACTCGCTTTTCTGAAAATCACTTTATTATTATAAACTGAATCTTATCATTAATAAAAAATCGAGTTTTACCATTAGGTCCACTATGAAAGGCGCTAAAATGGATCCAATGCGGCCACACATTGAACTCGAAGTTAAGGCCACGTTACGTACAGATGTAGGAAACAATTCCGCCGTGAACAAGTAAGAAATAGCAAACGTCGCCGTGATGCAAAATTTGCCCAGAATCGCAAAGGCGATAATAAGCCATGGGACTAAATATAAAAAATAAATTTAACTACCACGAAATCGATGGAACTTGATTCGAAACTTACGTTTCACGGCTAAAATCAATAAGCACGCAAATCCTCCAGCCAGAAACGTCCCGCAATATCCAAAACGACGTCCTCCTCCAGTTATGAGACAGTAAACTAGTATATAAGCGGGTATTTCGACCGCTCCGTTTAAGAAGTTAACAAAATATACACTTATATCTGAATTCTTCGCGTTTAAGGCTAATCCGTAGTAAACCATTGACACTACAAACCTAATAACGTACAAATTATCGCATTAATCAATTGATGAGACCGATTGGTGATTATCTAAATTACCAAGTGAAGTATACTGTAAGTATTCGTCGAATGCCGCGACGATTAAACAATCTAAAATAGATGCCTATTCCGTAATTTTCCAATTCCTCGTGCTTCGATGCTTCTTCCTAAACATTTGCGAATTCGTTATAAAGATGATCAAAGGCGAGTTTAATTTATACGTTACGTTACGTTTTCTTTGCAAATTTTCATCATGCAAAGCATTTCATCATCGGGTAATAATGTCTTCTTATTTAATTTAGCGGCTTTCTTCAGCACTTCCAATGCTTGATCAAATCGCCCTTTAGTGATTAACCAGCGAGGCGATTCTGGCAAAACCCTGCAACGGATCAAACAAATTTTGAAAAAAAATATCTAATTATAAATTACAAGTTTTCAAATGATTTATGTGTACATATGGTTTTCTCGAGTTATATTTTGAAAATTTATGATTGATTATGAGTCAATTAAGGAATTAAATTTCCATTTTCCAGATGTTTTTGCTGTTTCCCACTATTAACTACTATGTAACATTATATCTTATTAACTAAAAAAAGACTGGAATGGTGCCAGATTATACGAAGCTAAGCAGGGAAATTCGCTATTTTTCATTTTTTATTCAATTGTAACTTACCAGTAATAAGAAATCATGAGTATGTTTGGGATTGATATTGCCAGTTGCAAATGCCTCCAGTCTCTTATGATATAAGCCACACCAGATATAGTCATATAGCCAATGGCAAATGGTATTTCAAAAAATATACCAAACATACAACGCAAGGTTGGATCAGCAATTTCAGTAGCTAGAATTAAAAGATTGAAAAAAAGAATGATTATTAACTTATGGTCAAACGATATTGATGAAATTTCTCGTCACGATGCAGTAGAGTGAAGTAAACTGGAACAAATAAAAATTTAACCAAAAATTGAAAAAAAAAAAAAAAAATTTGAAAAAATTTTAGTTTGTTAATCAACCATTTTGAAAAGAAATATTGTTATTACTGGTCATATTTCGTTTCGACTATCATTAAATTTCAATTATTTAATGATAAAGTAATAATAACAATATTTTCGATGCTGGTTCAGGATAAACTGTTGAACGGTGAAACACAATTACAATATAAGCGTGACAAAAAATATAAGGCGAAAATAAAGAAGAAAAAAAATTTGCAAATATTTTATCTAGTTTATAATTGCAATTCCAGTACTCACCCTTGAGGTTGCTAACACTTTACACAATACATTAACTTAGGAGGGACAAAATGCGACGAACTCTGACTCAGGGCCCTAAATAGTTTAATAGAAACGAAAAAAAAGAGATGAATAATAAATAAATTTTTTTGTTATTTCCTTGCTTTAATTGCAGTACGAGCTTGAAGTCGTAATCTAATTTAGAAAAAGTTATTACTACAATGCCGTCACCCGTTTATCTCGTGCTTTTATGGTTAGTCTGTGGATATTATTTGCCCCTGCAACGATTTTCATCACCTAACTGCCAATAATAAAATATTGAAAATATTTTATTTTCAAAGTTTGACAATTAGGAGATTATTTTGTGTTTTTTTTATACAATTATTCAAAAAATAATTTTACAATTGTTTGTGCGCGAAATAAACCCACACAAACAATTGTTGCAATCAATCGAAAATTTCCCAATGAAAAACTCCATTTCTAATATTTCCTCGAAAGCTTACGTAATCAACCAGTGAGAGTATTAATTTCATTGAAAAAAATTTTTTTTTTAAATTCATATCGTTCTACGTATATTCGAGAACATGATTTGGTTGTTGCGTAAAAATACTCACTCAACACAAAAGTGGCGGTAAAGAGTCCAGCCGCTGACATAGCAATTATAAATCGAAATGCTATGAACATTACGTAATGAAATGAAAAAGAAGTGATAATCCCCGCTGCTATAAAAAATGTGAGAGCCAAAAGAATTGCAAAACGTCTACCGAATCTGAAAAAAACATAAAAATTATAAATCATTATATGAAATTTCCAATTCATTTCACATTCGATAGTGACTTAAAAGCGGAAAAAATTATTCCGGATGTAAACACCCCTAAAAATAATTTTTTTTTTTTTTTTTTGAAAAACAAGAAAAATTAAATTAAATTAAAATTATAATAATTTTCCAGTGAACTCGAGAATCGATATTTTTATTCCATTCTAAAGTAACCAGTAATTCGTGACTCAATTACAGCCAATTTGAACATGGAATTTCTTGGAAATACCTGCGAGTACCAAATCGAGGGATTTGTCAATTCAGGACGTACAACTTTCAATTTTTAATTAGGCAATTATTGCGAGCTTTATCTTATCCATTTTTCTTAATCTTATTTTTAGCCCTATTTCATTGTCTAAAGTATCAAGAGATAAATTGGATTACCATTATTTTCGGAATTTTGTAATTAACCTTAACTTTAAATCGATTAAATTTATATTAAAAAAAAATTCATTGAATTTTTTTTCGAAATGCAATTCCCATGTAACCTCAAGGTCGCACATATGTATGTGTAACAAGAGCGTATTTTACGGGTCGAGTTGGGATAAAATTTCCACATCGATTTTTTTAAAAATCTTTTTAAGATGAATTTTCTCTTTTTTTTTCTCACCTGTCAGAGACCATTCCATAAACGAAACAACCAACAAAAACACCGGCCATATAAGTAGCTTGAACTGTCGACAACAATGGCTCAAATTGGCAAATTAAATTCCACTGAAAAATAAAAATAAAGTCATAAATATTTTTAAAATATTTTTTTCGTTTTATAAAAACAATTTAAAAAAAAAATTTAAAAATAATAACCACAATTAACAACAGCAAACAAAAGGTGACGGAAACAAAAATTTCCAGTTTCCTCGTTAGTAACATTTAATTTCAAGAAAAAAAAAAAAAAAAAAAAAAAAACCAGATTGACATTTTGTGCAAAATAAATATTAAAAAAAAATACCTCAGTAACGATACTCGACTCGAAATGGGATTTATCAAAATTCCATTGATCGCATGATGTGTTTTTCAGTGATGAGAAATCACTGAAATTGGACGAAAAATCGGGTGGTTCTACCCATATGGATGAATAGTTCCTCTCAAATATGGAGCAACTGCTAAATACTTCTTTTCCGTCCTTCATTTCACGAGGAATAGCGAAATTTTTCATCTGCTGCAACGTGATATTAGGAAACTCGGTCAGAGAATCGGGAAGCGCACACCAATGTTCTGGTTTCGCTCCCAAAAACACGTAACACAAGTGATGAAAAGCATTAAAAAATCCACTCAAACTTGCAAAGCCGAATATTAACCATTGCCAACGACCTCGTCCGCCTGCATGGTTCAGGATATCTTCGAATACTACAGCCGTCATGATGCCGTGTTTGGTCTGCAATGGTCTCTGTATAGCTCGACCGCTCGACCTTTTTCTATTTTCCCTACGTCTGCTTCTGGCCTATTTAAATTCTGCCCTCTAGCTGCAGAAAGAAGTTTCCCCGGGAAATGCCATGGCATCATTCTTTGTTTAGTTAATCGATTTTATTATTTTTTTTTTAATGGCAGGTATAAAATTGTAAATATTTCGTTTCACACATTTTTAAATTTATTATCGTTTAGCAGTAAAATTTAATTAATCCAATCATTAGATTTAAATGACTATGGCCTTTGAGCGATTAATAAATCATTGCTTTTTATTTTGCAAAAATGTTTACATTGCGTGACGTCATTTACATGGAAGACATTTCTTTTAATAGTTTCCATTTTTGTTACTAGATGTCGTACCACTGTTTAAGTCGACTTAATCGGGTCGCAACCTCTGCAACTGTTGGATTCGTCCTTAATCGATTATCCACGGATAGAAGAGGCAATTATATACCCTTAGGTAAATCAATAATAATTTATTTACAAGAATCGTGAATTAAAATTTATTAACTGCAGGAAAAAAATCAAAATATAAAATTTGCTGACGGCTTCAGCTGAATAAACAAAAGTTGATACAAAGTTGAATGTACAAATATTTTGGTAAGTATTTTTCTTTTAACATTAATCTTTTATTACAAATAAAGGATAAGAATATTTACACGTTTAAGTATCATTCAATTTTCATACGAATTCCAAGTTCATCAAAAAAGAAACAATCCTAATAATTACTTACATAAAATCTTAAAAACATTTAAACATATTTTTATATCCTAAAAATAACAGGAACAGTAAGTACATAAATTGCATTAATCGATTTCTTATTTAAATATTATTGACAAACGTTGGTTTTAATCATCTAATACTGTTTTTGAGCCTCCCTCATCATTAGCATTGCGGTTGGAGTTGTGCCAACTCTTCGCAGTTTGCATTTTCCGACTTATTTCTAATGAGTATGAAAATTGAAAATTAATATATTTCTACCTTTCAATTGATTCGCAATCGATTCGTTTACGTTGCAACGGTCGGGTGTTGAACTTCGTTTACAGTTTCCACTAAATGGGTATTTTTAGTTTCAGGTAAAATTAATGCAATTAATCCAGCCACGGTCGATAAAATGCCGAATAGGATTAGAGGAAGCGTTTTGTAGTGGTGGCCCTGCAAATAATTCAGCGCATTTACGAAAACAGCATTTCGAGTCGGAAATTCGACGTTTTACCAGTAAATAAACGATGTACGGTGAGGAGATCGACCCAACTCTTCCCATCATTGACCCGTAACTGACTGCAATGTTGCGTACTACGGTCGGAAATAACTCCGCCGTGTATAAATACGAAATGGCAAATGTGATTGTGATGAAAAATTTGCCCAAAACTGCGAATGTCGATATAAGCCAGGTAAGTTCTATTTGAAAAAGATATATAATCAAATAAAAAGAAATTATTAGTCCTTGGAATCAGTGGGTTTCAACTCTTTTACTACATTTACATGCAAAGAATATTTCGAAAAATCTCTCGTATGTTAGCAGTTTGTTAATGCAGCAGTTGTGGAATTACTGCTAATATTCACGGATTAGGGATATCAATACTTATGGAACTGGTGATGCTGCAGGTAATCATGTCCCAAGTATTAACACATGAAATAAGTGAATATTATTAGTTATTCCATGAACACGAGTAGTTATTAGAGGGACTGCGTATGGGAAATGTAGCTTCGACCAAAGAATAAAAATTATTGCGATTATACCACACATCAAACGTCACTAAACAAATCGGCAAATCACGAGGCTGGCTTTGATAATTTTTTTTCAGATGTCGATTAACCTAGCTCAGACATTCGATTTGTGGTATAATCCTCCAAATACCACTTGTGGGTTTGTGATAAGCAGTAATACATACCTGCTGGGGTGAAAGTGATACAAAAACACATTATTGCTGCCAGAATAAATGTAATGCAATAAGTTATTTTCCTTCCGCTTTTAGTTATTACTAAGGAGCCGAGAAGATATGCTGGTATTTCCAATATACCTCCTAAGAAAACAACTAGGTATGGATCGCTGCCTAATATGGGTGAATTCAGAGCAAAGCCATAGTAAACTGTTGCCACAATAAACCTAATTCAATTGGAAAAATTTGTTTGTTATATAATTTTTAATTTATGGGTATTTTTACCAAGTGAAATATGCTGCTATGGTTCTCTTTGTCATTTCCATAGTTGAACACAGTCTGGTTATGAGCAGCCTTTGGGTTACTGTTGTCTCTTTGCTCCTAGAAGCTTCTTCCTGTTTCCCAATAATATAATAAAAATGATATTTTGTCTTTGATTTTGGAATATTAAATTTGGTCATACTTTTTTCTGCAGTTCTTTCATTATGTTTAGTACTTCGTCATTAGGTGGCAGCACTCGTTTATTGGTTTTAGCACAACTTATAAGTATTTTCAAGGCTTCTTCAAACCTACTTTGTGTGATTAACCATCTTGGAGACTCGGGAACAATCCTACAAATAATTATCAAGCAAATTGTCATGAGATTTCACCCCATTGCCCATTAAATCTGTGATACATATGTCTTTGGAAACACCAAGTACATCAACAACAGTTGAATTTACTAGGTTGTTAATAGTTCTCACGGCTTGTGATTTGTGTAATTTTTTTGATTGTATTGTATGTTGAAATGTTTCTTCTCTGCCTTGTGAATTGTTTAGTTTTAGCAACAGTTGCGTTTAGCTTTAGTAGCTGCTGGCGACCTTAAGCACTGTACCTACCTATCTATTAGCACCAGTTGAAGTTACAGTCATTACAAGGTTACTTAGAATTCATAGCAGTTGAGTAGACATTATGGAACCACTGAATGATCAGATTGGTTTGTTGGTTTAGTCTTCCCTTCTTGTGTCCAAGCACATTAATGTTGGCCTTATTCTGCTACTGGGCTAAATGTCGGTGCCAAGTGGCAAACCTTTTTCCTCGAAATTTTGTCACAGTGGGGATTTTTATTATGAATGCTAATCATCTAAACATGGGATCAATGACTAAACGTTCCTTCCAAAAAACTGCCACTTTTGCTTTTTCTTCACCCAAAAAACTACCAATCTCAGTCATTGGGGCCAAAAGTGAGTGTGTCACCCACCAGGCCAATGACATTAGCCCATTATTGGGATGATGTGGTCTTGTCAAATGTAATACTGCTCAGTGAGGTAGAAATGAAACAACTGCAGTTGAAATGTTGTGGTGTTCCCTTAAACAGCCCCTTACCAATACGAAAATAAAATTATTACTGATGGCACGGAAAGAGCAAGTTGTAAATGCTGCCTATCACGAAGAAAGTAAGCTATTGCGGGCAATATCGCATACCCGATTCCAAACGGTATTTGATAGTACACACCGATTATTGCTCGCCATTTTGTGTCCACTATTTCGGTTACTGGAAAGTGCAATAAAAAAATTAAGAAATTTACATTCAAGGTAAATTTAAGAATTTACTGAGAACGAATGGACATCCAAATACTCCAGGTGCAGAAATACCGGTCAAGAAACGACTGAGAATAAAAGTGACGTATTCGGGTGCAAACGATGCTAAAATGGATGAAGAACAAAAGATGACTTGGGAGATGAGTAAAGCTATTCTTCTACCAAACCTTTAATGGCACAAATAAGAGATTAAGAAATTTGAGAATCATTGCTTTAGTTGCAACATTTAATCGTACCTGTCGGACACAAATCCAAAAATAAGACATCCAAATAAAACACCAGCCATGTAACTCGCCTGCACCGAAGATTTCATCCATTTCCAAGAGCAAACCAAGTTCCACTGATAAATATCAACAAGCAACAATTTATAACTATATTGCCTTATATTCAAAGTCTTAGTGCAGTGCAACTTTATTGTAATGAATATAAATTCTGCTTGTAATAGGGTTTTGGTTATAGCAAAGTTTTTTTTAATTCAATGCGACTAAAAATGGGGATTTTAAGGAGTTTTGTTATGACGAGGTTTTTTGATATACAAAGATATGCGATAACGTTATTTGTTAATGAGGTGCATCTAACAAGCAGATATTACGGACTTGAGTCGCTCTAATTGCTACGAATTTAAACAAATAATTATAGTATAATAATTATAATTATAATTATGCCATTTTTCCTACGAGAAAAAATGCATTTACAGGCTATAAGTTTAACAATATAAAATATATTTTTAATTTTAATTGTTATCACTGTGTAGCCAATAATGTAATTATTTGCTTAAATTTGTAGCAGTTGGCGCGACTCAAGTCCGTAGTACCTCCTTGTAAGAGCAATGACCTTGTTAATCAGGGCAATTACATCATTTGAAAATGTAATTGATTATGTGTCAATACAATCCATTATTTCTATCCAGCTTTTGGGGAATTACTCTGCTCATTTCAGTTAATATACATCTGGTTTTGAGTGACGCTGCATGGAGTACTGTACTGGCATTGGCTCTATTCTTTATTTTAAATCATTTATTCTAAATTTAAAAAATCTAATTCCAACGAAATTTACTTTTTTTTGTTGGCATCATTTGCATTTCAACTAAAGTGATCAGTAGTAAAGCAGTTTTTGTGATTGCAATCACAAAATCTAAAGAAATAATCTAAGTTCAAATTTGAACGCGATGAGGTTTGATAAATCAATTTTACTTCTCAGGTTGAACCACTCTCGACTGGAAATGGCAATTTCAAGATCATTCATCCCCACAATATAAATATACTGAGAATTGTTTATGTTTTCACTTGGCACTAAGTCAAGAAGGTCACAGTTTTGTTTTTCAGATAATTAGTTTTTCCATA
>JAQFZU010000114.1:0-49261 GCA_034696185.1 Henia vesuviana
GCTGAGTCATTCAAGATTCCAAAACCGTTCGGAGATGGTAAAGCGGTTCCATTTTCAGACCGTATTAAAATACTTGAAAATTTATTATCGGGTACAAATGATACTCCCTTGGCCGATCGATCTCTACGAAGAGGATCTCTCGATTTAGATCTCCACTCGCCTGAATTCAATCGGATCTCGAACGACATGCATTTAAATTCAAAGGTTGGTCGTCTCGATAGAGGCGATTGGAATGTAAAAATGCTCGAAGAACGACTTAAGGAAAGACAACAGCCAAAGAAAGTGATTGAAGGAGTCCCGAAATGGAATCGCGATTGTTTTGAAGATAAAGTATATTTTTTAAAGGTTTAAAAATTTATTAGTTTTTGAATAATTATTAACTATCGTTGCAGTTAAAATCTTTTGACTATAAATCTCGCGGGACTGAAGATGATAAAGAAAAATTTTCAGATTTCGATCAGCGGTTACGGCAATTGGACCGTAAGTTAAAAGAAGGAAATGTTTTAGAGACTGGTCAAAGAGGGAGTAATAAAGTATCAGTAATGGCCGAACAATTAGCCTCAGTTTTAGAACCGAAACAAGAACATCCGCCTCTCATTCAAACGGTTGGGCAATATTCATTTAAATATTTCAATTAAATATTTTACATTGATTATTCTTTTTTCTAGAATTCTAGACCTCAAGTTGAATCTGGAGGGAGTGAAAAATGCCATTTTTGCTCACAGCGTGTTTACTTAATGGAACGTCTCAGTGCTCAAGGAAAGTTTTTTCATCGCGGTTGTTTTAAGTGTGAATATTGCGGTACGAGTTTAAGGTTAGGCAGTTATGGTTACACAGCTGATGGCAATTACGGAGGTATAGTTAAATACTAGAGAAAAAAATAAATATGAAATTTTTAAAATTTTAGATCGGTTTTTATGTATGCAACATTTTGGCATGCCATTAAAGTTCTCAAAGAAGCAGATGATTCGAGGGGTGGTTAAGGTAAAATTCAAATTTAATTTTTATTAATTATTTCAATAAGAGATATTTTTCTGCAGACCCTTCCGATGCAAACTGAAGGAACAGTTCAACGATTGACAGTGGTGGATAGTGCAGTTGATCAGTTGCGAGGTAAAATGCTATGGCTAATTCATAAGCTACTGAAATTGCTATTTCTTCTCGCCTTTTGTGTTGCACTGATTCTTGCACTTTCATCTTACCTCAGCTGGCATGTTTTTGGATACGATCTTGATTTCGAACAAGTCTTTTTGTTATTGTTCACACCTTTTTTAAATGTATTATTGGATGAATGGCATAGAATTGAACATTGCTTTCATTCCCATTGCTACATTTAAACCTGCTTCTGTTAATGTTATCTTGACAGTTTAGTACATGTGTATATACAGTGGCACTTAAACATTATGGTTTTATAAAATATTTTAAATTTTTTAAAATTTAACATTTGGTTTATGTTAAATTTTTTTGAAGAAGGAAAATTTTTGCAATTTTTTTTATTTTTCTTTTTGTTTTTATTAAATAAATTGCGGATTAAAGTTGATTTATTTATTGTTTTATTTTTTGCGTTTTTTTGTATTTTTTTTGCTTTTATCTACTTTATTACCTACTTTAAGTTAAAAGTGATTTTTGGGTTTTGATTGGCACATTGAATTTTCGTTAGGTGCAACGCCCGAACGAGCGGAATTTGAAAATAGTATTTTGGATCAAACGACTGAAGACGAAACACTCAGTGAAATGGATGAAGACGAATGGACGGATAGAAATTTTGGCACTTCAGCAACTGAATTTGAATCTACTTCAGCTGATGAATCTGATTTGAGGTAAGTTAATATTAAAATACCGTAATTGTTGGAAAGAAGAAGAGAAATAAATTCTGCAGTTCTGAGGACAATTCGGAAGATGAAAATGCTTTAGAAGAAGCTTTGGAGCAGTCGATCAAAGAAGAAACACGATGGTTAACTGAAAATTGGAAACGGAAGCGAATACAAGATTCCGGTGATAGAAGTTTATTAGAAGAAACCGATGAAGATTATGTGGAGAGTGATGACGAATATAGTTATGAAGAATATGAAAACGAGGGTAAACACTTAAAAATTTAAATTTTAGTTAATTATAATACATTAAATGACCAATTTGCATTTAGCTGCTGCTAGTGGTAGTGAAGTGTGGACGCCATCACCAGATGGCAAATTAGATGAAGGAAAACCACTTAAATTATTTGAAAGCGATGGAGACGTCATTAGTCCATCTACCGATTCTGTTGGTATGATTAGCAACTCAAGTTGTACAGAATTTCTCTATAATAATAATTATCTCTTTAATTTTTTTAGTTGATGATAACATTTTCTCAACATCAGATGGAATATCAATTAATTGCAGTAGTTCCGATTATGATGACGACGATGATGAAAATATAAAAGGAAATGCAATACACGATATTCCGTCCATTGTAATCGATGAATTCGCAACTAGTCAACAAGATGAGGTCTCGCCTACTCTCAAGGAATCATCTGCACCGACATCAAAAATTGAAAATGATAATTATCAGAGTGAAGATGATGTGTTGACTCCAGTTGAAAACGATTTAACTCCACGTAAAGACTCGAGCGAACAGGAATCAACACCAGAACCAGAAATTGGAAAAGACGAGAACAAATCAGAAGCTGATGAAATTATATCAACCAGTGAAGAGTGTAATATATGTACAGAAAACGTAGAGAATGTTAAAGATTTAGATTTAGAACCAGTAGAAAAAGAAAAACCGAAAGAAGTTGTTCTTAGAAAAAGTGGAATTTTAGCATTACGACGCGAACTTGAGATTAGAAGCGTTGTCGAGCCTCTACAATCGCCGGTTGGAGAAATAATCGCTTTACCTATAGAAGAAGAGAAAAAATTAGAATCAGCTAACAGTTTGCCGAATTTAGCCGAAACCGAAGCTAAAATTGAAGAAGAACCAAAGACAGATGATGAATTGAGAGTCAATCGTACAGTGAAACTCAAAGAGCGCTACTTATTAGGAGAAACTCAGACTCCCGAAAAATCTCCAAATTTAAGCAGCAAATCACCGCCTTCTAAATTAGAACCAGTAGTCAAAAATTTTTTAGAAATGATTACTGAAAAACAAAAAATGCTCGCAGTATCGCCTCCATCTGCTAGTAGTTTTTCATCCTATATGTACAACAGATATCAATCACCGCAGCCATGTAAAGTCGAATTAAGTTCATCACCAATATCTTCATTTTTAGAAGAGCGTAAAGTGGAACTAAAATTAGAGAAAAACGATCAATGTGAAAATAAAGAAGAAACCGCTAAAAATATTTCAAACGTTGATGAAACAATTTTAGAACTTAAAAATTCCAATGAAATTTTAACAAAAAACGACGACGAGCCTGCAGAAGAAGTTGCCTTTGAAACTGATGACAAGTTCGTTACAATCAGACGGAAGAAAAAAAAACAAATAACGAGCAGTGACGAGGCTGAAGAAGTCATCGCAAACAATCCCGAACCGCTTGAAAATATCCCTTCAGTGGTACAAACTGAATCAATAGAAATTGACGCACAAACATTAACAATAGAAGAACCTCGTGAAATTTCATCGCTAACACCGTCAATAGAAGAACCACACGAAGTTATATCACCGGTATCATCCGTAGAAGAATCGCGTGAAACTGCTTCGATAACATCATCATCTATCGACGACCAATCATCAATAATTATTGTTACTAAGCCTGTATTCAGATACGAAGGGCAGTTTGCGAAAAAAATTAATCCGTACGCCAACGTAAGAGAAACAATTGGAAATAGGAAACAAGTAATCGATCAAGAAGTTGCGCTTAATAAAGAAAAAGTGGTTGAACTTGAAGAAATAGTAGTTAACAAACAGATAAGCAATGAAGTCGAATTAAACGAGACGAGCAATGGTAGAATAACATCGGAGAAGCTTAAAACTGAAGAAATACCATTCGCCGACGATGAGGATATATCTGCAGCAAGCGAAATTGGTTTTGGAAAAAAATCGAAAGGGAAAATGGCAGCGAACGATATTTTGCGGGAAATTTGTTCGGTCGAAAGAGAAAAAGCGCGACAACAGGCGAGGGAAAGAGCTCGGCTTAAAAGCGACGAAGAATTGGGCCTGCAAATGAAAACGAGTAGGGAAAAAGGAGAAAGTAGCAGATGGAGAATGAGAAGTTCCGCATCGTCATCGTCATCGGGAAGTAAAACGACAAGATCGACACGAACGAGTGATTCTTCGGACTCGAAGATGAGAAGTGCAACTTGGTCAGGGTTCAGTAAGAAAACGAAGAAAGGGAAAAACACTCCCGAAGCTGCAAATATGGTCGGAAAATGCAAGGAAAGAGGATTTTTATCAATTTTAACAAATTTTACTAAATCTAATACGAGGAAAAGTAAAGAAAAAACAAAATCGAGCGGTACCGATACTACGGATGATATTTCTAACATTGATAGTAATTCGTCGGCTCCAAAAGCCGCTGGTGAGTACATTTTAACAGATTCAGCGAATATCATTTATGTAACATAATTATTTACTTCGCAATAGAAGACAGTTTTTCCGAAAGCGATGATGAAGTTTTGAATCAAACGGACAAAGAAAAGGCCACATCTTCCAGTACAAAAAAAGATAAAGTAAATTTTCAATTCTCAAATTCTCAACTTTTTATTTAATGGTATTGATTTAATTATTTTTTAAGGAATTGGCCGAAGAAAAGTTAAGGAAATTGCAGCGAATAGCACGAAAAGTATACAAAAGGCAGGAACAAAAACGGTTAAGAATGGCGCAGGAAATTCAGAGGCAGTTGGAAGAAGTTGAAGTTAAACAACGACAATTAGAACACAGAGGTGTGCAAGTTGAAAAAGCCTTACGCGGTGAAGGTGAAGAGGGCGACAAAGATGAATCTGAATTGATGCAAGAATGGTTCAGTCTCGTCCGAGAAAAAAATAATTTAGTGAGGCAAGAAGAGGAGTTACTCGTTCGAGCTAAGGAACTTGAACTCGAGGATCGTCACAGTCGCTTGCAGCAATCGCTTGGCGATAGAATGGCAATCGAAGGTAGATATTAAAAGAAAATATTAATTTTGAACTTGTTATGAAAATATTTGAATTAGATTCTAAGAAAACAACTGAAGAAATCGAGGAAGAGGGACGAATTTTAAGTGAAATGTTAGAAATTTGCGAACAACGGGATGCGATTACTAAATATTTAGAAGAAGATCGAATCAGGTAATAATTAATTTTTTTATTAATGTTTTTTTGGAAAATTGAAGATTTTGTGATATTTGCTTCAGTTACTGTTCGGCTTTAGAAGAGGACGACGACGAAGTTGAATCTAAACTGCCAATTAACGATGATGCATGTTCGTCAAAGCTTAATCAATGTTAATATTTTGAATAGTTTACTCACAAAGTGCCAAGAACAGCGCAATTCTGTTTTTTATGAAATGTGGCTGCGGAATTTTATTTGGCTAATTAACTGTTATTTTTAATTTTTATGTGAAAAGGGAGAGGAATTTTTACTGTATAGTTGCAAGAAATTTATATTTAAAAGCTCAAAAAAAAATAGTTTTTAATATTCCATTAACTTAAGTTCGTCTATGTCTATTATTATTGAAAAGAGGAAAGTACGTGATATTTAGCTTTTGTTGTTTTATCATTTATTAGAAAATTGCGATTAAATAAAATTAATAATTTTTTTGCTCAAAAGTTGATTTGGTTTATTTTAATTAGAAATTCGAATAAAGGATGGCGCTATTAAAAGTTGAGAGCATTAAAAATGGCAGCTATCAACTCAAAAACTGAACTTGTTAATGTCTTAAATCTATGATTTTGAATTCTAATACAGTTTATAACCTTAAAGAAATTGTAAGAACAAAGCAAGAGTTGTAAGTTTTGTATTGTTTGACTTTTGATGATCATCTCGCATTTCTTGGTTCGTGATCAATACTGAGATGTGTCTAAAACCTGAGTTGCATGTAGAAGTTAAAACGAATAAATAAATTACATAAATAAAACAGGTATGTAAATGAAACATAACATTCTTAAATTAATTAATTATTGCGAATGCAAAATATGGTAATTTTTTTATTATTTTTTTTTAGAGTTCCCGTTTATACAAATGGAGAAATTGCATTTTGCCATGATGTACATTGCTTTAATATCATCATCCCATGAAGAAATCGAAAACATGCACTTCAACTCTATCGATTTTATTTTAATTGGCGGAACTGGCAATTTAGCCAAAAAGTATATTTGGCCAAATCTGTTAAGTTTAAAGCACACAAGATACAAGAACTTGAGGTTATTCAGCTGTGGAAGAAGCAATCAAGTGGTTGGTGAATCAAAATTGCAATCACTTCTACAAAAAATGAATGAACCATTTTTCAACCATTCAATTCAATATTCGCAGCTGGCATGTGATTTAGATTATAGTAAATTTTGTAATAATTTAAACCGCAGCACAAATTCATCCCTTTATCAACGAGTATTTTACGTAGCAATTCCACCAACCAATTACGTACACGTATTAAAGGCCGTTAATAAATTTTGTAAATGTACAAAGGGTAGATTGAAAGTAGTTCTTGAAAAACCATTTGGACATAATTTCGCTTCTGCAATACAGCTGCATCAGCAAATAAACGAAATGTCAAATGTAAATGTACATATTGCAGATCATTATTTGTGGAAAAGAGTTATTAGTCATTGGCCAATTTTTCGGTAAGTATCGGAAACCCATTAATTTTAGGTAAATTGTCTCTTCACCACATTAAGTAATGTATGTTTTAGGGATCTCAATAATAATTGGTTGCATCCAATGTGGTCCTCAGATTTTATTGAAGATATTTCTATTGTTCTGTACGAATTAGAAGACGTCAATGGTAGGTCTGATTTAATTATCGTACGTGTATAAAATCATGAGTTTACCCAAGCGATTTTCTGCTCTCTTGTGCGGAAATTCCCATAAAAAACAGTAAATAAATTTCACAGGAAAAAAAATTTATTCTGTGACCTGATTACAGTAGTCAAGTAACTTTCCAAATAGGTCATTGACTTGATTTGAAATTTAATTAAATAAGTAATAGAAAATCTACAGCAACTTAATCCCGCATAATTATTTTTTTTAATGAAAAGCATAACATAAATCTTAAAGAGATGCAAAGATTTAAAAAGTTTAAATTTTATCCAATTAAAAAAAGATTTTAAAACAATAAGTCTTTTCATAAAACATTTATCTATTTTATGCAAATGAAATTAAGGTATCTACTGATATCACTTTTTTTTTTATTTATGTTTATTTTATAACTGTTGCGTGTCGAATATCACATATTCTGTTTCAAGTTTGTTTAGATGGTTGGGATTTTTAAAACGTGACCAAGTGGTCAGTCTCTTAGATTTATATAAATGGGCAATAAAATTTCATAATGTGACATTAAATCTTCCTTTTAAAAAAATTAAGCTAATAATAAAATACGTATTTTATATTGCATCCTAAATAAATTTTAATATTATTTAATTATATGGAATTGAAAAAATAATATTATCACATCATTTTTCCCCAGATCGCATCGAATTTTATGATTCCTGCGGAGTCATCGTTGACATCTTGCAAACTCATTTGACACAATTACTTGTCCAGCTTATTGCTTACAAAGATGATTTGTTAGATCATTTATCAAACATTAAACCAATTGCTTCGTCCGATATCTATCTTGCTCAGTACAAACCATATCCATTACCAAACTCGTCAACTCCTACATTCTCAGCCGCTTTAATTCAATCATCGCATCCTCGGTGGAAAAATAGCAAATTCTATGTGAAATCTGGCAAAGCATTGGGTATAAAAACTAGTATGATTGGAATTCGCTTCAAGCAACCTTATTTCAAATCTACGTTCGGGCGGTGGTGCGGAGATGAAATTTCACACATTATGATGTTTGTGAGTCCGAAACCAGCAATTTTGATCCACAAACGATTGTCAGTGAAGAACTTTTTTTTACTCTGCGGCCCGGAATGGAATTCGGCGAGTAATTTAGTAATTGAAGACTTAAATATTTCTAATTATCATGTATGTATACCTAAAACGGAAAAAGACGATTCCTACGAGCGATTATTAAACGCGGTTCTTTTTAATGAAAAAACTACTCATTTTTTAACGCCGAAAATGGCATTGATGTCGTGGTTGCCCTGGAAAAATGTGATTTTTAATACCGAGATTAAAGTAAATTCGTATAGGAAAAATTCCAACGGGCCTCAATTATGCTACTACGATGATTACGGATGGAAACCAAGAGAAGTTTCGAAGGATGAGTTGTGAATTTGTTTTTCTTTCAACTTTAAGATACACAAAGAAATAAAATGGACATCGTACGACAATAAGTCAATTAATGCAGGAAATTGTAAAATTTTAAAGCGAGATTTAAATGTAGAGCTCTTTAAACCTGGTTAAAAATTTTATCGCTTTTTTATGGTCCTTTTAGAATTGCTGAATCACTATTTTGAAGGCATTTCCATTATATAACGAGAATTTACTGATGCAATGATCATCAACTTTAACAATGTATACGTAGAGGTAATACAATTTCCACGACTTATTAAAATGGTGAAATCTTTTTTTTAAAGGGAATTAATTGAGTAAATTTCTATTTAATTTTCAGTTTTTTGTTTACATTTTTGTGACTACTGAACCGTAAATGACAATTTAATTACTTCCGCTTAACTTCGAAACGCTCATCGTACAAATGTCGGCAGCCAACTGCAAACAACTTGTTGCGTCATAATGGGGACAAAGATCGGAAATAGGAAATATCTGCTTTGCTGCATTCTTTATTAATCTATCTAAGACATAATTTAGGCCAATTTAATTACTCCCAACTGTAAAAAAAAAAGGTTTTATTATGAAAATTGTAATATAAAAAAAAATTTTTAAAAAAATTATAACAAAAAACTTCATTGACCCTCTTTATGCAAACAAAAATCCCACGCAATCCTTTGAACACAAGCTTAGTTGGTGTTCCCTACTCGGAACATTCCATCGTTGAGTGACTCACCGAGATGTTGAACAACGATTTGAAATTGCCCTGCAGGATGGGGTCCTGTAAGCCTTGGACCAACCCAGACTGCCTGGCCCCTATTGACGAGGGAAAAAAAGGAACTGGTTTTAAGATAATAACTAATTTTTTCCTGTTGTTAATGAATTTTGGTTTTTTTCCCAGGAGAAAATGTATAAATTCAATGTCAATGGTAAAATTAATGTATTTTTTGATAAGATTAAAATTGTTTTAAAAAAGATAAGTTGTAAGTTGTGTGGTCTTGAGGTATCGTATACAAGTTTTATGTGATTAATTTTTTATTTACGCTAGACGTATTTAAAATTTTAAAAATATTTGTTTCAGTTGCATTTTTATATTATTCCATACATTCTAGAACAAAAAATATTTTCGGATAAAAGAAAAAACAAAACAACAAAAAAATTTCTAAATTTTCCACACAGTTTTAACGCTTTTAAATTCCTAAATCTTAAATCTATAAATTAGAGAAAATTAAAGCTGTGCCTACGTGATCATTGTTTTTCAGTTCTTTTATTTAAGTTGTGCCTACGTGACTATTATCATGTACCCCAGCCAAAACAACTGGGTGGCGGGCAACCGGAATCAGGCGATTTCGGTCACCGGTTCCTCTTAAACATATTTATATTTATTGGGATTTAGAGCGCAGGGTATTACAGCTGTGCAACCTCTGCACAAAAATGAAAAATGAAAAATTCAAAGCTGCTTTGATTTATATTGAGAATTTAAAAAACAATGAACCGGGTGAACGGGGTGGGTGTTTAAAGAGTGACCAAATACTAAGACGCGGACTTGCTAACTTTTATATTGCAATATTTAGCAACGAAAAAAATCGTTTGATGTCAATGCCAGTTTATAACCAACAAGTCCGATGTATCAAGGCTCCGTCCCTGGTCAGCAGAGCCCTCGAACTATTAAATTAAACGCAAATTTTAAAGCATTATGCAATTATTTTTGCAACAGCCCCTGAAGGAATTTGATTAAAACTCGATTAAACTTTAATTCGGGAGATGAGATAGGAAGGAAAGTATTTAAGCTCCTAAACCCGGCACTGTTTGAAGTAGGTTCTCTTCATTTCAGATATGGATGTAATAAATAATGACGATATTAACTTTATATAGCGTTAAAATGAGCAAGTCATGACGGTTTAATAATACAATAATAGACGAGATTAAGCGGCCCCTTGGGTGGTATCAGCAGGTTTCGCCACACAACACGTTTTTATTTTGGCTTGACCGACGTCCACCTGTCATCAAGTCATAATTAGGGTGGATTGGAATTCAAGGTGATATCAAGGACGACAATAATAATTGCATTAGAAACAAGACATTTTAATAATTTTTATAAATACATCAAATAAATAATGGAAAATATTTATAATTTTTCATACATATAATATTTATAGTTTTTATTTGAACATTTGCAAATAATTATTTTAATAAAAAAGAAATATGGCACAAAATGAGTCCCAAAAATATTCGTTGATTTATTTTAACAAATGTAAAAAAATAAAATAAAATAATTTTTTTAAAAATCCAATTTTCTTTGTTTTTTTAAATTTTTTTTTTGTTTTTAAGGCTCGAATAGGCCTTTAATAAAATTAACTGCGACAACATGACAATAAACACGTATACTGATGCGCAAAACGTTGAGATTCTTTGTTGGAATTTGATGAGAATCTTATTTTAAAACAATTGAATAACAAAAATGAACGCTTAGCGAATGAAACAGGAGAAAAGTTGGCTGAAGTTCCATTAACTCTTCATTCTCGACCGTATAACCGATTGACCAAATCGCCGAGCTTCTCTTCTTCAACATTCACGAGTAACGCTTCGGCGCATTTCTGGAATGTTTCTGTCGTAAAACAACTTGACCTAGAGTTAAATAATAAAAATTTAAAATAATTTTTTTTTTAATTAATTTTAAACATTATGCGAATTAATTATAAAAATTTTCAAGTTTAATGAAAACTCATTGACTATCATTGATCAACTTAAGCAATTAAATAATCCCACGAATTGGGTTAACAGTTATGAATAATTTCTGCATTTAAATTATTACTTCTTAGAACTATTCATTGATTTAAATTTAGCTTTAAGGATCAGTTGTAAGATGATGAAAATATGAGTAATAAAGCAGTTAAACTTGAAAGTAGAGAGTGCGTAACAAACAGTTAATTTATCGTTACTATTACTATTCCGTTTATCTATTAAATGAATAATTCATTCATCTGTACCTGCACATGGCTCGAACTTCTGCATCCCTGTAGAGGTTGTAACAATCATCGCAAAGCCGATTGAGTCGAGAGAATCCTGCCGTATCGTAGTCGCCTAAACAGCCTACAGCGTGAAAACTACGTTTGTTCAAGCGGTGAATATTGTCCACATTGATGTCGGGATTTTTTAGGCTCCGTGCATTCACTAAACATGCTGATGCTATAATGGCCGATAGAATGACGAATACCCGGAAGAACAATGTGTGGTTCATCTGAGGAAAATACAACAGGTGTAAATGATTGATCAAGTTAAGATATGACTGACGGGAAGTCAATAAAAATAATGGGCTAAAAATAGATCAGGTAGTTATAGGATTATTTATGTGGTTAAGGTCAGCATTTCTCAAGAATTTGCACTTTGGATACACTTGGCACATTTTTTCATGGTTTTTGTAGTGTGGAAATAACTTAATTTAAAAAAAAAGAATTAATTAGAATAGGGAAATTGAAGTTGGGTAAGAGGAGATGAGTGAAGAGATTAAAAGAGATTATTACAATATAAATTTTTAAGAAAATTAGTTTAAACACATGAAATTAGATTAAAAGTAAAATTCAATTTACTCCAAAGCAAAATTTTTTTTATCAGAATTAAAAACAAATTAAATTTTATGTTTAAAATCTAAGAAAATATCGAAAACATTAAAAAAAAATTATAAAAAGGAAAGTAACAAACAAACAAATAAATCAAGATAAAAAAGTTTTAAAAAAAACTAAGATTTGACTTCAGAAAAACAGGATTTTGAAATTGGAGACCGAAATTATCAGAGAAAAGAGCAAAACATTCCAAAAATAGAAATAAAAAAAGCAAAACTTAAAAATATAAAAATATAAAAATGAAAAATATCAAAGTTCATATCCTCACCTCTTGTGTAAAATAAATAAATATTATGCTGCAAATTTGTACAATATGAAGTCCCTGATCAAAGTACTGCTAGTGTATAATAGGTCAGTGCAGTGCTGAGAAAACTGACCGCTGCCTAGCACGAGTTTCTTTTATATCTACCGGTATCCATTGATGAAACTTTAACGTATTAACCTACCCCACCTCCTCTGTTTTCGTAACAAAAAAATTTTTATCGTAAAAAGAAGAAAAATTTTCCCACTCTTCACGCAACCCAGAGGGCTATTCCAGTCCACTCAACCAATAAGAAACCGATACGAGTTGAGCCTCCAAGAAATGATCCAATCGTTTTACACTCTATACGTCACGTCAATTCCAGTGGCCGTAATTAAATATGACGTCATGTTAAACGTAAAAATCGCGCGATTCTAGGGCGGATAGGCGCTTTCTAAAGAACCGGTCAGCTTTAAAATTCTTATCTTACATTTTCTCTTAGTGTCTTTTGTTTTCTTTCGGAGTAAAAAAAAAATTCCATAAAATAAAGTTGCGTGTTTTTCGAGTTCTTATAAAAATTTTAAATGTTGTTGGAAGTTTGTTTAGACTGTTGACGGTTGTAGACGGGGCGTTGAATCATCAATTTTCTCGGAATTACCTTCGGGAGTGGGTTGGGAGTTGGGGTTAGAGTGATTGGATGTCATCCAACTCTACGAGTCGACGTATCGAGGTCAGAATGTTTGTTACACCGAGGGTCAATCAACCAAACGTATTGTTGCGTCATACGAATGCAGTATTGCATCATGAAGCACGCGGAAATTGGCGCTCGCCAAAAATACTTTTTTTTTCTCTTAATTGTTGAGTTGGCGCGTTTTTATTCTGAGATACAAAGAAAAGATTCAAGGTCCCGAGGAGGGGTTGTGAATTCATGTCAGGTGAGTCATGGAAACACCTGTTGCTATTATGAGGTTTGAGGTATCCCATTAAAGAATTATTATTTTTATTTTTTAATATTTTTTTTTAAAGTTTTTTTTTTGAGGTTGAGTGAGGAATGAAAAAGAAAATTGGGGAAGAAGTTAATGCGAGTAAAGCAAGGAGTTAACTGGGTGAGGGAAACAGTTGTGAGTTAAGTCAATCAGAAGAATGAAATTACTACCACATGGCCCTCGGGTCCCATCATTACAATGCCAGCTCATTACGAGATGAAGAAATTGTAATAAATGAGAAAAGTTAGCGAGTTAGTGTGAAAAATGAACTATTTTGGTTTGATGCATAGAACGTAAAGTGGGAATTTCCAGCAGATCAAATCTGTGTAATTAAACGTTTGGGATTTTGAAATTTTATTGTTCTTGCAATACCATAGTTTAACAAATGTTGAAATTTAATATTTTTTCTATCAAGTAAGTTGAGAATTAAAAGTGAGTTTAAGGCCGGGTTTCGTCCTTCTCAATCACTTTGCAAGGTCTCTCTATGCTATAATTGTTCATTCGTTTCACGAATGACTTGACTGATTTTTATATTTTTCACAATTTAAAATCAAATTTTAAAATTTATTTTCCGGAATCGTAAATCTTAAATCCATTATTAAGCAAATTATATTAAATTTATAAAAAATAAATTATTTTAATGCAAACAAATTAAAATTAATTCACTTAATAAAAGCAATAAATAAACTATAAACTAAATATGACTTGAAGGTTGAAGATGGAAATTACGAGTCTCTCAGAAAACCTGAGATTATAAATTTATAAGTGCCATTAATTTCGTATTTGCATTTAATTTACTGCAATTTTTTTATTTACTACACAATTATATCATAAAATTTTTATAGTGACAAATTAATGCCAGGAGTTATTTTTAGATTTTTAATTTTTTTATTTTTTTAAAGTTAAAAATTCTGCAATATCAATTAAATACTGAAAGTCAATTATATGATTATAAGAATTGTAAATGTGATTATAAAAGTTTTAATAACGATTATTGCAATTATACTTAATTTTCGTTACAAAAACTGTCCATTTCGAAATTTAATTTACTTCTTTCGATTTCAGTTAACTCGATTTAGTTCGTTGAGTCATTAATATCTCAGTAGAGTTATTAAATAATTTAAAGTAATTTAATTTTTAATCCTTAAAAATTTTAATAAACCAATTCTATATTCTATTCACGAATAGTACAAATCTTATCTTATTTACTATTGCTCAGCAATATTTTACATCATTTGAGTACATGTTTCATAACCACTGGGTTTTATTTAAGTTAGTATTTATGTTAGTTTCATTGAGTTGTGATTACTTGTACTTATATACGTTAAAGTTATTTGGCTCAATAATATTCGCGCATGAATTAATCAAATAAATATATTCTTATGTTTACTCGCGATATCGTCATGTACTTCAGGGAATGATGTAGTAACAGAACGATTTGACGCATTTCCCGCGGCATTTGAGATTTGACAAGCTTTGCGATTATGTGTGGGAGAAAAGAATCTCTTGTGTACTTATATTCTTATTTTGTCCATTTGCTTTCTTAGCAATGCCAAAGTGAGTATAGATAATTAACTGGAAAATGGGGGAGAAGCGAAGTTTTCTTGGAACTGTAATTGGAGAATGTCTGAGGAATTTATGACTGGGTGTTTTTCAAAAATATCCCACAATTAAAACCAAATTTAAAGTAATTAATCAAAATTGACTGCAAAATTTAAAAAATTGCAGACTAAATTTTCAAAGAGTAAAAAATATTTAGGAAAAATAAAAATATTAATCAATAAAAAATTTAAGACGGGTGCCTGTATAACGGAGTCGCATTTTCGCATCATAAATCAAACACCGGCATCTCTCTGCAACGAGGAAACAAGTTTAATTACCAGTGGATTTACCAACCGCAGATATTTAATTTGCGATGAAACTAGACTTTTCTGTACTAATTAAAGCCAAGAATTAAACAGTCGAAAGACTTTAATTAATTTTATATATATATATTTACTTTAAAAAAAATATTCTAGATTTAAACCACGACATATAGTGCATGGTTTAATGGAAGTTGCGCTTTAGTACCATTGGATGTCTTGGACAAATAAATATACAAGAAAATATGCAATAAATTCTGAATAAAATTTGTGAATATTAATTGTAAAACTAAAATTAAGTTTGCAAAATAATAAACAAATTACAAAAGTAATGTGGAAATGAGTGATTGTTATGATAATCATGATCTGTTAGTTTGCATTGTTTGAATAGTTAAACAAATATTCTACCTCTAATGTGATGCTTGATCGCAGCTGGAATTCAGAGAATGGCGAATTGGCACTAAAAGTTGGTTGATGTTGGTGGTAGTATACAGGCTCGTTGATACATATGTGGCTGGGTTGCTATGTTTTTATAGCGGTTTAGAACGTGCCGGGTGACGTCACTAGTCACACGCGATGCCGAACGCGCCGACATAATTAGCCAATCGGAGAAATTCGAGTTTCTACAAATCTTCCTAATTACGCCAGAATGAAATTGCTACTGCTTTACTTATTTCAATCACAAGTTGAGCAACTTTTTCGGATTTTCAACATTTGCGCATTGCTAATTACAGATGACCGACCATCTTTCAATCCTACACAATTTTGGTTTAAAGCGAAGTCTTGTCAATCAGGCACGTGTAGATTTATACACCTATAATTTGTCAAATTAATGAATGATTAATTCCGAAAAAACAAGTTTTTAAATAGCTCGCAAAGAATCGCTGATGAAGCAGTTATAAGTTTTGCTATACTTGTTTATCTATCTAAATCATTTTCTATAATTCAAGTAAAGTTAACTTAAAGTAGATTTGTGTTCACCATCACTTAATTTGGGGTCAATTTGTTAAATTCAAAAGTTAGTAGGAATTTGGAAAAAGTATAAATATTTGTAAAATTTAAATAATTAATGAGATAGAAAAAAAGTTTGTTTTGTAGTTTGTTATTGATTATTTTACTCTGATCTTGCAAAATGTACACTTGAATAAAGTTTGCAAGTAAGTGTCAACACAGTACTGCATCGTAACAATTTGAAATGTAAATGTCATTCAATAGATACAGGAACTGTGGGTGTTGAATTTGCTAAAGTTGAAGTTGGGCCATAATAAAAATTTACGGTTCTTAAAGTTGTTGAAATTGTCTAAAACAGCCATAATGTTTAGGAACTGTTTTTTACTATTACTATTTACGAGAAAAAAAAGTTCTTCGAGTTCATGTGTTAAGTTTAATTAAAGCAAATTAAGATAAAAACATGTTGCCGTTTGTTTTTTATTCATTGTTCTGAGGATGTATGACATACGATTCTGGAATATAGAAAAACACAATAATTTAAACTATAGAGAGTAATTCGATGCCCAGAAAAATATATTTTGTTCAGTTTAAGCCTATGAAATGTTGAGCTGCAATTCTGATAAATAACGTAAACAATGTCTCATGTTAATACTTTTTTTAGAAAAGGTTTTTCATTGTTTGCTAACGACTAAGTTATGTCCTATTAGAAATCCACAGACAATTTACTTCTGCAATAACATAATTACTTTTTAATGCAGTCACGAGACTATGGTTTGTTGAAGTTAGTCACTAATTTAACTTGTCTGGAACTATTAACTTAAGGCATTTACTTGGTAATTGGAGTGAGAATGGATCAATTGCTCATGAAGCAATTTCTTTGAAATTTTGCAAAACTAAAACGGGATCTCGGAACTAAACAAATATTTCATAATTCATTTATTAATTAATGATGTTTGTCATATCTTATTTAGATAACAGCGATTTGTTATTCCGAGAAGTAAAATATCGCAATGAAGTGAAAGGCGTTTTACAATCTTCATTACTGCCGTAAAAGAAATTTATTGGAGATCAAGTTGGGAATAAAAATTAGAAAAGCAAACTGAAGAAATCACACTGTAATATTAACTTGCAAATGAAACAAATTTTGTATTTGAGATGAGTTTTCTAGACATTTAAAAAAATATTATTGATTAAGATTTTTACACCTTTATATTCATTCTTTAATATCTGAGGCGATAAATAAGCTATCAGGTGATAGCAGATGAAATAATTAAATATTATTTGAATAAATTAAACTGCGATGCGGAAATAGTAAATATTTGTAAAGAAGAAATATTCACGCCGTGGGTTTTAAAGTAGTAATAGGAAATAGGAAAAATTTAAATGGATAAAAAAACATCCTTTATTTTATCAATGGGCCTACGCACAACCATTTAATTGATAGGATTAACAATGGTATAAACGGAATGACGCAAGCCGAAGTTTTATTTGTAATAGCGTGTTTTCTTGTAAAGTTAATTATAGTAGAATTATATGTCCTCGACCCTTCAAGCTTGAGAGCTTTAGTTAATAGATGGGATAAAAAATTGTACGTCTAATATTATGCGATTAATTATATTTATTAAAATTGATTTTGCGTCTCAATTTGTATGTTTAATATAAATTAATTTTTGTTTTCTCTTTACTAATTAATCATTTGAAACAACTATGCGGAAAACAAGGTTTTCTGCCTGATATATTTTAAGGTAAAAAGTACTTAAGTTTATGAGATCTCACGGTAGAGTACACTAAAGTTCAGTCTCTAAATTGCTGTTACCAAAGTCAACGTGAATTTAAAAACACTCGCAAATTTTTACCAAATCTATTATTACTTTTATCGTTAAATTATTTTTGCTTTTGTTTGGAAAACGCATTTGTGTTTTAATATTTTTTACTTTCTTGTTTAAACTATTTTTTTTTTTGCTGCGACTATGGCCCACTCCTTATTTTATTATATATTTTATTTTAGTTATCGGACAAGTTCTGAAAGCCTATCGAGGCGGTGAGTGGACCTAATGCGTTGAAATATTAAACTCACGATCTGATTTGTGCCTGTTGCCAGGCGGGAAATACGAATGAAGGATGATTGATTACAAATACAGCGAATGATGTAAGTAATTTGTTCTCTCATTTAAAAGTAATTATAAATTAAAAATAATAATTTTGTTTAGCTAATTGTTCCTGTCTTTACTTATAAAGAAATAATTTTTTTTAGTATTGTTATTGGAAATCCTATTAGACCAACTTGAGAATTTGAGTTGCGAAGAACTTCAACCTAGGCTTCCAATATTCTCCCCGCTTTGACAAAACGTCAAATTTTTAAGCGTAAAAAATGCTAAATTGACCGACGAAAACTGCCCCTGACGCGGTCCGAACCACGCAGGCTCGAATGTACCCATCTTTTCCTGGCAGGACAGTAGTTATCCGTGACAGAGGCCAACAATGCCTCGGAAACCTCAGCAGAACGACTTCTCCAAGGCACTGTTGGCCACTGGCACGGATAACTACAGTCCTGCCAGGAGGAGATGGTACATTCGGCTGTAGTAATAATTAGAAATAATCGAAATTATTTCGGTTTTTAATAATATTGAAATATTTCAAGTGACTAAAAATGCATTGCAGGAATTAATAGATCGAAATCAAATAATACCTGGAAATAAATAGCGAGCTCTGATGAAAAGGGTGAGTGAGGGAGCAAGAGTAGTAGTCTATAATTAATAATTTTACAAGCAAACACTAACTCGGGTAGCATTAATGCTTTTTAATATTATCATAATCATTATCATAGGTACTGAATTCAAGTAGCTATAATCCGATTCATTACATAGAGTTAAAATACATGCACAGCCGACTTAAGGACCTGGGCAAGCGGGGCAATTGTCCCGGCCCCGCATTTTCGGATTTTTCACGGCAGACTCTCCAGTATAAATTTAATAGGCCGTTTTGCGGGGCCCATTAAATTTATAGTTTTTGCCTTGGGCTCTGCAAACATGTCAGCCGGCACTGTTGGTCTGTGACTTTTAAGTCGTTGGTTCTGGTGTTCGGAAAATATCATTATTGATGGCTGCAATAAAGGAAGAAAAGAAAGTTGCAGTTGGCAGAGCAATTTTACGATTTGCAAAAACTTGGAATTTAAGATTTTGCAATTTTAAGAAGCAAAAATAATTTTATTAATAAACTCAAGAAAGGGCAATTTTCTTCGGTTTTGACTGGAAATGCCAACATCGGGAGAATTCTTTTCAAATTAAAATGTCGAGGATCGTTCTAAATAAATGCACATGCGAAGAATAAATGTACTAAACTCGTAACACGGGACTTCGAAAACAATTTTTACTGCCGACTGTGAAAAAGCTAAAAGCGAAAACTTTGTCTTCAAATGCTCATATCGGAATGTCACGACATTGAATATTTAGCTTAAAGATCATGATCATAATTATTAAGTAGTCTTTTTATTTAAAACTATTGTAAAAAATATTTTTATGTAATTTTGTTATTAAGATTTTATTAATGTTATCGTTTAAATTGAACTAGAGGCTTGCGGCCGCTTCTCTGGCCGAAAATAGTTAATGTGCTGATGATGTAATTGTCTTTGTTGACGTAGTGAATTTACACTTACACAGGTGTATTTCCGGAACCGCAATCCATTCTAGGTCGCCGCCGAATTTTTCCCACAATCTTTCGATTGGTTACAGATTTCTTTCGGCAGTCGCTCGTTCGATCGTCTAAAAATCATATTTAGTCATTAAAATCAAAACTCGCAACATTAATTAATTGTAATTAATAAAGAGATAAGTGTTTCTTACTTGTTTGTGACATTTGATTGTGCTTGGCCTGACAATCTGGGCAGAGGAGAAGAGCCACGTTACCTGTAGATATGAAGAAAAAAATCCAAAGTAACTGATCAGACTTGTCTTCTTCTTGATACTTTTATTAAATTATGTTATTTAATTTAATTTTAATAAATTTTGAAATTTAATGTTTTTATACCATTGATTTTTGATTTAATGTATCCAAAATAAACTGACAAGTGAGTGATAAAATAAAATCATTATTTCTGTCTCACGATGAATGTATCAAATGTCATAACTTTTCTCGTTGGTTTAATGGTTGGTATGAAGTAAATATTCGTTTAAAATATTTTTCATAATTGGTCCATTTTAAAAAAGAAAAAATAATTTTTAAATTTGAAAAGTGGACAAAATTATAACAGAAACAAAAAAATGTTCATTCATTTCTGCTCATTTGAATTAATTTTGAAAAATGTGACATTTTATTTGTGTTTCGTGCAAATAAATCGAATTATTGTTTTTTAATTTTTCTCTTAAAATTCTCATCATTAAAACAATTTAATAATTAATTATAAAAAATTATAATAACTGCCACTAAATGGCAGTGGTCTCGCGAATTAGAATTTTTAATTATTGCCAATAATTAGCAGTGGCGTTGCAAATATTTAAATATTTAAATTTGTATTTGAGCGAATTAATTTACATAAACAAAAATACAATGAATTGTGGGTAGAAGAAACTACCATTCGCTCGTGGAAATTTTGAAACTAAACAAATCCCCATTAAACAAAGGTAAATATTCATTATTTATGAAATTGAGATATCTTTCATTACTTAACGGTCACTTTTAAGTAAAACTATGTTTTAAAAAAACTTCTTTTATTAATTTCTATTTTTCTTACAGTTTAATATTTCTTAACGTACCGACCGGAGACGTAATGAATTTCGAATAAAAAAAACTGACGTCGTCGTCGATTAATAATTGATGAAACTAGACAACTACTGTATATCTAATTATTGCAGCTAAAAGTAACGAATTAATCTGTTTTAATTATTTTTATTAACTGCAAATTAAATTTAGGAATTTAAAATCGATATTTTGGTTAAAGAAATTCACAATTGTACAATTCTCATCCTTTTTTGCATTTTATTAATTATTTATATTTTTACAAACAGATTTTTTTTCGTTTTCGACGGTTTTCTCGAAACATCGATTGACGATCGGAGAAATTAAAAAGTAAAAAATGTCATTTTTAAAAGTAGGACCGAAGTTTAGAGCCCGTCGAATAATAACGAGATGATGATAAATATAAATTTATCTCCGTTTCGCTGTTATTCGGCCCTTAGTTTCGGTACGGGAGTGCGCATCTGGTCAACGGGATGCTTAGGTGTAGTCAGGACTTCTCTTTCGGAATGCGTTCCAGTCAAGGCCGCCACCCGTGCGATCGCTCTTTGGTTCGTTCGTACTTCCGAGGAATAAGTGCAGCTTCTTGCGGGTTTTAATCGGGTTTTCCCGGGTCGGGGAACGGGCTCCGGTCGTCAGTCGAGAGAAGACAAACGGCGAAAGAAGAAAAATAGTAATAAATATTTTTTTGTGTTAATTAATTTTTTTCTTCAGTTTCGTTTTTGGATTCGACGATTATTTGAAAACGGTAAGATAACTTAACGGGATGAGAATCGGTGTTTATTGTGCAATTTTTGCCCTTTTTTTTATTTCAATAAATGTTAATAAAATACTACGGTTGATAAACTCGTCGATGGATGGCAACGGTCGAAAGTTTGATTAAGTTGTAAATAAATTTGTAAAAAATTATTAATTTGCATTTTGGAGTTTCGCTCTTCGAATATTAAAAAGGTGAGTGTTTTCAATTCATTTTTTGTTTAATGTATTTGCGTGCAATAATTTAGTTTGATTTAATTGTTAAATTTTAATTGCGTTTTAATTTTAAGTTTATTCGTTTTTGTTTGTCTTTGTCTATTCCTCTCTCACTCGCGCGAGTGGGATCGAGTGGATCGCGATCTTTGTCTTTTGTCTTTTGTGTGTTAATATTTAATTTGTTTAAAATGTAAGTAAAGCGTGATGTTCTCGTAATTGTTTCATCTTTTAGATTTTAATTGTTTGGTATTTGTTTAAAATGTTTTTGTAATTTTCTTGTTTCCGTTTCATAATTGTTTTAAGTTTTGTAATTTTCTTGTTTCCGTTTCATAATTGTTTTAAGTTTTGTATTTATACTTGTACGAGTTATGTTATAATTTTAAATATAAGTTAAAAATGTATTTTTAATTTTTACTTTTTACAGTATGTTGGAAAATCACACAAAATCCAGTCATAATAAAAAAAATTTTAAATTTATAATAAAATCTTTCATTTTAAGTCTTTTATATTAACTTTTTTATTTCTGTAAATTTATTCTAAGTTTTTTTTATAATTTTATGTATATCTTCTCGCAATTTCAATACAATAAAGTTCATATAATAAAATGCAGTTTTTATTCTTAATAAGTACACAAATGTTAAGTACAAATATAAATTTTATTTCCAATAAATACATAAGAAAAGTTAACCCTCGTTTAGTGGAGATGGGTTCCACTCTAGCGTCTCTCACCAATAAAAATCGCACCGAGCCCAGGCCTGCGATGTCCCGTGTAAGGGAGACCAACAGACCCAGGCTCGGTGCTATCTTTACCTAAAATAAAAAAATTAATAGATATTAATACATTCGTCACCCTTTAATACCAGTTTGCAAAGCCTCAGAATCCAAATCTGAAAAATAAAATCCAATTAGTTACTGTAAAATTTAAAATTAAGTAAATCAACAAGCTGAACTAAAATAATAAAGTACTTACTTTTCACCTAATTATATCAGCACTCGTTTCTGAAATTTAGAAACAATTATTCTCGAGATGTTTAAAACAAACTTTAAAATTATTTAAAAGTACCTGAAGAAACTATCGATTCAAAAAAATGCTCACTCACAAGCTACAACCTGAAATAAAATAACTAATACATTAATAAAATTACATTAAATAATTAATTATAAAAATCTAATAGTTAATGATTAAAACCGTTTTTGGTGTTTCTTCTAAAATGAGAAGAGTCAGAGCAACTAACCACCCTCGTCGAACGAAACTGGAAGAATGAGCTGTTACACCGAGAAAATATTCCGAAGTCACAAACTTATTTGCATAAATTTGATCCAACGTTTGTTAATAGTAAAACGTAGCGCCATCTCTTGTCGAACTGCGAAAGCTTCGAACTATAACAATTCCAAAATTTCGTAAATTACAAATTCGTTATTACTTTCCAAATGCACAAAATTTGAAATAAATTAATAACGCGAATCGTGCGAGTGATTTGGCGCGAAAGTATCGTGCACGAATAGGGATGTTCGCGAAATGTTCACTGTCTGATCGCAGCGCGACTTATTTTTTCCACGAAAGAATCGCCCGCGAACAGTAATCAGCGCGAATCGTAATTTCTACAAATCTGAATTTCCATTAAAAAATAAAAAATTAAAGTAACAAATAAAATAAAATAATTTTGGGAATTTTTATTTTATTAACTTTTGATGAGCTAATCGATAAGAGCTAATGAATCAGTTTTTACTTAAGAAATAAATATATAAGAAATTAATCTCTATTGTATTTTAAGAATTAAGCTGCAGATTTAAACAAACAATCCCAATGTGCCATATAAGTAAAATGTAATTGTAGAACCGAATTCTACTACCTATGTTTTTTACATTAGAAAATTTTTTAAAAATTCGAGACTGACATCTCGTTTCGTCAAAATGGCAAAAATATGCCATTGTGACATTTCTAATATAAAACATGATTGCAGAATCAGATTTTGGTATAAGTGTATTTTAGCACTCAATCCTTTGATTCTCACCATTTTTGCTGAGAAAACTTTGACATTGTGCACTGAATCGTCCGCCACCTCCAAAACGTGACGCAGGGGCTTGAAAAAGAGCATATTCACCACCCCTAGAATGTATACACGTCCGCTCGCAAAAAAACTTCAAACGAAATTTCCGAATAAAACAATTCTCGATATGTAAATTTTCTAGTAATTTTTACATAAAGCGATGGCAATAAATGATTAAATGACATCTATCATTAATCTAATTTAACTACAAAATAAAAATCATCATCGTTTTCGTCATCGACTCGTTGAACTTTTCACAATTAAATTTAACAACATCGTAACATCTTAATAACAAAATTACATAAAAATATGTGTTACAATAGTTTTAAATAAAAAGACTGTTTAATAAATGCAATAAAATGATGCCTTTTATCTTATACTTTTTTTCTACGAAAGATTGTGGGAAAAATTCGGCGGCGACCTAGAATGGATTGCGGTTCCGGAAATACACCTGTGTAAGTGTAAATTCGCTACGTCAACAAAGACAATTACATCATCAGCACATTAAGTATTTTCGGTTAAGTATTTTTCAATTCAAACTTCACTTAGATGCACTCACGCCTAAGAAAATTAAACTATTGTACTGCACCAAACATTAATTACTTTCTCGCCCATGACTTTTAAGTTTTAACAACTCATCTATCATTTCGTGTACAAAACGAGTATAAAGTAGTTTATTTCCCATTTTTGATATGCCATCAAAAGCCTCTGTTCGTACTTTTTTTATGGAAAAAGGAAAACAAACCTTGTAATTCAAATCAAACACCTACGTCCACCAATGACCTCGCATTCTATGGTCATATCGAACGAGTTTGAACGAGTTCAAAGTCACTCGATGCGGCTTTGGTTAAAAGACAAAAAAAAAAAAATTCTCACGATTTCAATGCATCAGACGCTCGTGATTGATTGATGCTTTTTTTAGATAATAGTGTTACTCACATCCGCATCAACCAAACACCTCGCATTTCGTGAGTTTTGTAAAGGAAAAAAATTTCGTTCATATAGAACACCTCTACGTATTCGACATGATTTGACTAATGCCAACACCTAAATCAAATTCTCCGAACGATTACTTGCCAATGTACACCCAACTCGATCTATTACTAACTAATCGGTCATCAGTTGTGACCAGGTGTGACCAGTTAAACGCATACCGATTCCAACTCCCCGATCGATTACCTATCGATAGACACCCCATACCCTTGGGTATTCGACAATTAGTCACCAGACATGTACAGGTGTGTTCAGGTACAACTAATACCTGATTCGAATTCCCCAATCGATTACCTATCGATAAACACCCCACAGCCTTAGAATACTCAATAATTAGTCATCAGGTGTGTCATATTATTATGAATTAGTCATACGTGTGTCAGGTGACAGGAAGTCAGTCGGTATCGGTATTTTATATTTACTGTTGGAAATGCTAAGTAAGTTTCGTTTTTACCTCCATAAATTTAGCATCCTTTAGTGTCAAACATAGTGATGGTGATACCATGGCTTTGAGCAATATCACAATGGCAGCAACTGTATCTTGCCATCATGGATTCAATATCGGGTAGATTCAAAGACCCATTTTCTGGTTGGCTTCACGTCGTGCTAACGAGATTTGAATAAAAGTTGCTGTTATTGTTAAATAATTTCAGAAGATATTTGCATTATTTGGAATCCCGATCATCAGTTTTTGATAATGCACTCTTCGATGACGATGTTTCTAGTTTTGAGCAAGATTTTCGCAGATAAGCTTTTCTTTCCACCTTAACATTTGTAGTCGAATGGTTTGGTGGAGAGGGCGGTATGCTAGGTCAAGAGACGTTTGCTGAAATAAAACGGAAGATTTAAAAATGAGGATTAGACCGAGCTTTTTTTTTTTTACTTATATTCTAATCTTTGGTTATTGAATTGCCTATCACCAATGACGATTTTGCACACATCTTGACATGGCTTCTTTAAATATCCCAAGTTCTGGGAAACTAATGCATCGTGCATATTGCAGAGAATTTGGATTGGTAATAAAGTTGGCGGATGGATGATTTTGTGACCTTTGGGAATTTTTGATTACAAGTGGTTGTCACTGAATGTAAGGTGGTCGTTGTTTGTTGTGTAGCATATCAGCAGATGCACATATGGCATATCAGCAGATGCATATATGGCATATCAGCAGATGCATATATGGCATATCAGCATTTGCACATGTGGCATATCAGCAGATGCACATACGGCATATCAGCAGATCACATATGGCATATTAGCAGATGCACATATGGCATATTATCAGATGCACATATGGCATATCAGCAGATCACATATGGCATATTAGCAGATGCACATATGGCATATCAGGTACAATTTCAATCATATTCATTCTTGTGCCATTAAGGAACTCAATACTAAAAAAAAAGACAGAAAGGACCACAAGCAGCAATCCCTTTATTCCCCTTGCTAAGTACTATTCCAGCTAATCAGCATGTATTGGGCCCATTTCAGTGTATTCCTTGCAAAGATGCTGGTATTTTTGCATGATTTATCATCACCTAATGTTCAGAGCCAAGTCGCGTTGAAGCGCCTATATCCAGATTTCAACCGGCATCTTCGAGTGCCAACAGTGGCGATCCGCGCCAGCAAATATTTTAAGAACGAAATGAGTAAGCTGCAGTTTGAACACATCATTTCATCATCGTTTTTAAGTAGTTGGAAACAGATTTTATGTTTGCGGAAAAATTCTGATCTAAATTTTCCACTTTAGCTTACCAAATAATGCAATCGAAATTATTCCCAGAAAAAAACTCATTTTCCTAATCAATTTTTTTTATTAGTTGAATATTTGAATAATCGGATACGATCAATCATAAGCAATCAGAACGATAAGCACAATTGGAAATCGTGATTTTGTTGATCCATATTCTAACTGTTAGTTTCAAGTTTAATGTACCAAACAAGCACCTCATTTAGTGCAATCTTACCCTTCATGAATAACATCCAATTCGGTCAAAAGGTGTGCAGAGGGATTGTATATAAACCTATTTCTTATAGATTTTACCCACTGGAGTTTACCTCAAAAAATATTGTTGGCTGGATAAGCAACAATCCGTGGACTGCCTTCATCCGACTTGTCGTGATCTCAATTCATATTTCTTATATTATTGAGGTCACGATAATGTCGCGACCTCAACCTCGCGTCCAGATGGTGGAAATTGACCGCCGTGACCTCAGCCTCTCTCCTCGACCCCGAGTAGAACAAAAGGGACGGTGAGGCAGCACACTGATGATGGGCAGAGGGTCATCAACCAGCACCTTTTGTTGGCAGTTCCTGTCCAAATGGCCATAGCGACTCGTTGTCGCCGAGATTATCCTCAGAATCTCCACCAGAGTTGGGAGGTAATAAATAGGGCCATGACAGGAAGTGAAAAACACTCAGAATCATACCCCAAGACCACAGTTCAAACAACCAGGAACAGAACCTCAATACCTCACCGTCAGGCCTATCGAACAAAGTCGAACGAGCGATCGAGGACAGAGGACACAATTCACTGCTGCTTACATGTGGGCTAGACAATAGCCAGTCAAAATCGCCAGATAAGGCTACTGTCATCGCACAGACGACATCAGCACCGGCACTTGCTTATAACCGAGCCTGGACAGCAAATCCGTCCTCACGTGGAGCCTGGCTCCATGAGTCGAGAACAACGCACCAACCAGTAAATATAGTTTGCTTCATTGTGTAAGAGCGCAAACTCCAATTTGGTAAATAAATTATACCCGTTTTTTGTTCTAATTACCGCCTCCATGTACTCTTTCTCACAACCTAAATCGCTGGGAGATAATCCTATCAGTCAATAATAGTAAAAATAAATCACCGGAAATCCGAGCGCGACCGACTGCACAAGATTCCAATCAATACAAGTAAAAGCATATCTTTTACGTTTGTTTATGTGGGTTTGTTAACTTAGAATTTATGAAGCAATCTATCTCAGTTAATATTCGCCAATCTTTGTAAATCATACATCCAAGAAATAATAAATATAAAATGAAAAAATGTTTCCCTAACAATATTTTATATTACAAATTTCATTGTTTTGATGCATCTAATTTTTTTTATATGTAGATGAATAAAAATAAAGCTGGGAAAGTAAACATACAAATCACAAGCATTTTTAAATGTGCCTCCGACTGTTTAGGCTAGCATGAAAATACGGTTGACATAATACATTAGCGCGTTTGGCAAATGCAATGTAAATATTGAAAAAAAATATTTCTCATTTCTGCCCCATCGCGATTCTTAAATATTAAACCACTGGCAAAGTTAAAAATAACAGGAAATCAAATTGGATGAAAATTACTATTTTCATTTTTAATAATAAAAATGAATAAATTTAAAATAGCCTTATAAATAAATCATATATTTCCTTACAAGTATTCAATTTCAAAATATTATGAAATAGCCGCGCAATAAAATTCACTACTTATATAGAAACGATTCTAATGAAGACAATTTTATTTGTCAATCACTGTTTTGATACATTTTGAATATTTTAATTTAAGTATTTATTAGATTAAGTTTGGCTAAAAACGACAGTTTAAGCACAAGTATGCTTGAAAGTAATGAAATAAAAAGCTAAATCTTTTCTCTTAAAAAAAATTAAAGCAATTTTAGTCATTCTCTATGAATTCTATCAGGGAAAATGTAGATTCCTTAAACCATCCAGATAAAAAATTTGAAATTTGTTGTAAACGTGTTACAAAAACATTTTAATACAAAAAGATCACAATATCGCTGGAAAAAAATTGCATTATAAATGACCTTTAGAGATTTTTCATACCAAAAGTTGTATGATATGCATTAAAATATGGTGAATTAAACAAAATAAAACCAACAGTCTCATTATTGATTTTAAAAAAAATTGCACTAAATAGTGGTTAATACCTACATAATCAAAAATATTATTTAAAAACCAACATTATCAAAATATGATTACACAAACTCAAAAAAATGGAATGCGAAAAATGTACAAATTCACAAAACAGTTTCAAAAAACTATTATTTTAAATTCGGCTTGATAAGAAATTTGTTTATGCAGAAATTTCTTCAGTTGCTTCGTAGTCGCAAGCTCCGATGGCAGTAGGAGTGTTGGAACGACTTCGATTCGGTGTCGAAGAGCGACTTCGATTCCACTTTTCCTTGGGTTGATCACGACCGAAACCTTCATCATAATTTCCACGAGCTAGAAACAACTGCCTGTAGTGAGGATTACAGTAGAAAGCCCCGTCATTAAAGCAACTGTTCTCCAATCTGAAATAAAATTTTAAAAAATTATTAAAACAACTAAAACCTATAATAAGCTATAATTTACTTACCTTAAAGGATTTGAGCAGAGCCGACACTTGAAACATGATTTATGAAAGCGTAGGTTGTTGGCTTCCATTTTTTCCATCGGATACAAACGTTCACTGCATATGGAACACTGGTCGTATTGTTGTTCCTTAAAAAAATTCGACATATATTTATTAGTTGGGGGTGTAATCATTAAAGATCTTAAATGCAAATTATTAAATTTTTTACGAAATTTCCATTTTTAGTATAATATTCAAAACTAAAAAAATAAATGTTATTTTTTTCTCTTAAGGAAGTAGTTTATCCTGTAAATGTTTTGATTAACTGATTGGTTAGGCTCTTGACATTTTGGTAGGAAATCTTTTTTCCAAGTACCAATAAACTTTATTTATTAATTTTTTTAGAAATGTTAATTGTAGGAACAGAAAAGCTTAGAAATACTTACTATTTATTTGCTGTGGCGCCTAAATAACTACTTAACATTGGTTGCAACATTCCATTTTTGCTTTATTCAACTACAATATACACTTTTCACTTAAGTGATAAAATTTAAAAAAGAAAACTTTCTCTAAAACACACAATAAGCCCACAAATATAATTTCATTACTGTCTAATAGTTATTAGCTTTTAAAACTGTATAAAAAAAGATTATTAAAAATTTGCTTAAAATCCACAATTATATGTTACCATTATAAAATATCCTAGCAAATAAAAAACATTAATATACCCAAATCACGAAATTTATCGTAAAAATAAGAGTAGGAAAAATTAAAGTTTTGTACAAAAAAAACTTGATAACTAAGGGTTAGAAATTATAAAAAAAATAATAGAACTAGATTTTGATCTTAATATATTTTTAAATATTTCTTATTGGTTATATCATAATAACTTTAAAAATAAAAAATAAAAATATTATAGAAGATACAAAATAAAAACTAAAATTGTAGTCTTCAATCCGGAGTTGACCAGTTGTCGTTTACAAATTCCAGATATACGATCCAAAATTGACAGACGTCGAAGAGGGCTTCGGAATGGGGATGATGTGGTGGTGACGTAATTACTAAAAATTTACAGAAAGATGGAAACGCACAATCACCACCGAGAATGTAAATCGTGTAAACAACTTCATGCAAACTGATAAAATTTCCATTTTGGGTTGTGTTTTTTTTAATTATCAAATTTTACATCAAGCAATGACTCATGCTCTTGTTTATTATGAAACTAAATGTTATAAACAACTGTTACGTCACCACCACAAAGCCAGGCAAAAGTGGAATAAGTTAAATCATGCATGGAATGGAAGAAGTGTTAGAAAGCAAAAAAAAAATATTTAAAAATAATGCTGGTGTAAACTTAAAAATGATCACAAATATATTTATTAAGCCTATTTTTGTGGGGTTAATAACTCACCAAAATTCATTATTTAGTTATTTTGAACAAACTTTATATTTAAATTGTAAAAACTTGTAAAAAATTGGATTTTAAATATGCATAATGCACTAAATTTTTGTTACTCAAAAATCCACACCACAGTCAGTAATATTCTGTAGTTAGTAAATAAATTTCAGATTTATACATTCATCAATAAGAAATATTTATAAAACATCAAAAATAACTCAACTCACCACAAAACGATTGACTTTTGGTGATTTCGGCTTTGTATTGGCACGTTCCGATTCCTCGCGCAATGCCTCGAACTTGGCTTTGAGATTCTTAGTGGTATCGATCGACGGTTGACCATCATCGTATTCGTAAGACTTGCTATAATCATCTTCTACCTCTTCATCATCCTCGTTAGCCCAATTCTCGAATTTGGCGCGAAGGTTTCGCGTTTTTTCCGCTTCTATGAGTGCAACGTCTTCAATTTTGTCCGAACAACGGATAACATTCGGATCCCTGTCGGGTTCGGGCGAATTTCCACGATCGTCATCGTATACGGCAGTGAATTCCCTCGGAGGTGTAATGCGCTTCAATGGTTTCGGCCCTTGCGGCACGTAGTCGTCTCCTCGTTGAATCTCAAGTTCGCGGAATTTATTGAGCATCTTACTAGCCGTATCGGTGACAATTTCCTGTTCGCGGTCGCTACTGCGAACCACGTTTGGATCGCGTTCGATTTCGTTGTCAGATTCGTCTTGCTGAGGTTGAGGATCGCGAGGTGGTGTCATTGCAAAGCGTTTGCGCTCGACTTGTTGCGGGGGATCTTGATAATTCTCAAAAAATCTAAATTTTTCATGTAACTTAGTCGAATCGACCACAATTTCCTCTTTGTGATTCGTTGATCGAATGATTTCAGCATCGGATGGAATCACTTGGTCCCGAACTATACGTCTGCTGCTGTTATTACGCTCGAGACTGGGCGATTTATTGAATGCAACAGCAGTTCCAGATTTGCTTACAGTTTCATCAATCTTTTTAAACAGATTCCGTGCTTCGTTCAAACCTAAATTTGAAAAATTAAAAATGATTTTGTTTAAAAAATAATGTTATTATCGATTTAATCTTTTTTTTTATATTAACCAGAATCGCGAAAAACACTAAGATCCTCTTCCTTTTCCTTATTGAAATAGTCGAGCTTTTCCTGTTCGCTCTCGTTGAGAACTTCACCACGTTCCCACTTCTCAGCAATGGATTTGATTTCTCGATTTTCAGAACTCATGGAGGTCTCTTTCGCAGGACTTCGTTCTCCTTCTTGAATCGCATTCTCGTAAGCTGCTTTAACATTCGCTTTAGACTGAAAAAATTGAAAATAGAAATTATATAACCCATTTTGACTACCTAAACAAAATCTAATTTAGGAAACAATTTAGTACCTCATAAGCCAACTGATAGCATCGGTAAAAATAATTTATTTAGAACTATTTTCTTAAACAATTTTTCTGCAATTAAAACTACAAAGTAATTACCTGGCTTTGTCTTAATTGATTCAATTCTTCTTTAGTTTCTCGAGCTCGTTCTTCATCCCACGCTCTCTCAGGACCCATTTCCCACTGAGTTTTCAGATCATTCATGCCACTAAATGTCATCTAAAAATGAAAAAAATAAACTATAAAAATTTGGTTTAATTTTCAAAAATAAAATAAGATTAAAAGTAAAAAAGTAAAAACTTTATTCAACTTTTTAACTTTCTATCTCTAATAGGGAACTTTTTAACTTACATCTTCATCCTCCTCCTGACTGCCATATAACTTTGGAAGTGGAAAAAAAATTCATAGGAAATTAAATTACAATTCTAATGGTTAATTTTTACTACAGGGAATTCTTATTTTTACGTAAAAATAATAATTCACACTTTTAATATTATTACCTTTTCCTTCTTCCTAGTTTCTTTAATCACATCAGGATCAGTAGTCTCATTATCGTCAGACTCGTAGTCTTCGTAATGGCCGTTTTCAGTCTCCCCAACTTGAAATCTAAAAAAAAAAAAAAATTATTATTTCAAAATGTTGCCAAACAGGAATTTAAGAGAGTCACCGGAAATTAAAAAAATTTTACAAAAAAAAAAATTCTTACTTCGCCATTTTACTGAGAATACTCTCTGATCGTTTTACAGAAACTTGACCAACGCCTTTATCCAAATCACCGTCTATTTCGTCTTCAGGATTTTCGAATCTGCCTCTAATATTCTTCAAACTTGGTATTTCTTCTAGGCCGTAATCAAGTTTATCAGAAGCTGAAAAATAGAATTAAAAAGAATGAAAATGTAGCACGCCCTGCATAAGAATTATAATGCAAGTAACTACTTAAAAATGTATCGACTTTTGCCAATCAGCACATTAGAAATGTTTTGATGACTCAAAAACATCTGCAGCAGGTGACAATTTGCACAAATGTTATGTAAAATAATTTATGATAGAAATATTTTAAGATTATTTTTAGATAAGTAAAAAACGAAAAATAATTTTTTTTATTTATTACAAAAGTTTAGCAGCAAGTCATTCTCCGTCGCGCTCGAAAAGAAGCAAATTGTAATCGTATAATTAAACCAGCGAGGAGTAAAAATACACAAATAATCACCTGATTTAATTAGATATCATTACTTCCTGTTCCTTATTTTTTTTTAATAAATTTTGAAAGAAAAGAAATAAAATTTTTAATCGCCCTTCAAGCCAATTAAATTTTTCTTTAAGAAAATTCAATTGAAGTTTTATTCTTTTATTCACAACTAACTTTTCAACTTTTGCTCTTGAAGAAATAAAAGTAAAAACCACACCTGTGTATTCCCTTCATTCCCCTAAGTTCAAATTTCCAAACTGACTCATACTGAGGGCTGAAATAAAGGCCTAATTTCCAGCTGACAAGGCGAAATAAGAGATTTGTTCTCGCAGCACACTCGAGCCATTTGCTAGCATTTTTTCTCAAATATATTATTCATTTTAAAAAAAAATAAAACCACATTATGCTTTTTGTACAATTTTAGCAGGAAAATTTTAAAGCATCAGTTTTAAGGGAGGAGAAAACTGAAATTACACAAGTCTACGAATTTAAATCTTACATTTCAAAATGTTCTCGACTTACGTTCAACTAGTTCTTCCTCTCCAGAATAAACGTTCACATCCATATCCTCATCCATGTAGAAATGATAATATCCTCTACACTATAATATGACAAATCAGAGCGAAAAAAGCCGGTTACAGCCTAACTCAAATGTGATGACAAAATGAGTTAAACCCAACCCAGTGGCGACCTCCAACGAGTGAACTGGCGCGAAGAACAAGGATTTCGAAGGGAAATTCGCCCTCTATGAAATTTCTTAGTAAGAAAATGGGGGCTGATGACTCACTGAAGGAAGGACACGTGATAAAAGAATCAATAAATCTCTTAGGACGATAACAAATGCAGAAAAAAATTCTTATTTATAAAAAAGGAGGTTTTGGAAGTATAATGAAAAGGTTTCAGTTTTTTCAAAGATAAATAGAGTGAAAAAAATACGAGCAAAAATCAGGCCAAGTTGAAATTAGGGTTAAAGATTAGATGATACTCGAATCCATAATGGTCTAATTCGTTTTTGTTCTTTCTTAGTTTTGTTTATGTCATTATTATTGCATTTTTTATAAAAATAAATCGTCTCAGGATGTTTAAAATACTAACCCCAATATCCTTCCCGGAAAGTCAAAAGTTGAAAAAAAAGGGGTGAGGGCCGAGTTTATGTGGGGTTAAAAAGTTAAACATCGAATCACATGCTTCGAATGAGCTACGTAATAAAGCATTCAACATTTTTATAAATTCTTATTTCAATTTAATTTAAAAAAAAAATAACATTTGGTTATTTATTTTCTGTATACTTTACAAATTCCAGATGAACTCATTCTTGGAAACGATCCAAAAATATTACACAAACTCAATTCTTTCGTCTGAAATGTTTTGTGTCAATAAACATTGGGTATATCGAATTTACATCATTTTCACGAGCAAAAGGAAGTCACTGTTTCGCCATTACCCATCGCTCGTTACATCGAACTGACTTCCCTTCGAATTGAAAATGGCATCTTCTTTCAAACGAGAGGATATGTTCGAAAACACAGGATCATTGGAACACAGGACACTTTAAAGTCACCACAATGAAAAGAGGACACCAAAACAATTTAAAAGTTATCCTCATCAGTGCTGCGAGCAATACTCTCAATAGCCTTTTGTTCGAAAAAAAAATATGTGAGCATACCAGTTTTATAAACATACAAGCAGAATATATAAAAATATATAAATACCCAATTATGTAATCATCCCACATTTAATTTCCGCTCGAATATAACACGTAAATATCAGCATGTAATTCAATCATCAAAAATAAATAAAAACAACTAAAATTATATCAGTTAAAAACCCCGAAAAAAAAATTTTCTCTTGAATTTTTTTTACTGCTTTTTAAACATCAATTTGAGATGTTAATTATTATTTTTACCTGGAGTTATGGCTGGTGGAGTGGTAATCCAACCTGTATCGTGTTTTTTCTTATGCACGGGAAATTTCTGCAAATCCCTATACCAATCCGAAGAGTAATTTGATGGAGTTGTGGGAGTGTGGGATGCATTGGATTGTTGACCAACATCCATATTCGGACCTCGACTTTGTTTTACCCACTACAAATTTGTGCACGATTTGAAACAAGAATTTTTCGTCTGATTTCCACTCTCAAAAAACCAACAGCAACGGACAACCCTTTGCACACCCCACACGAAATTTGTTCGTCACCTCTCCTCTCTCATGCCGCACTAGGGGCACATGTCCGGCCGAGGTGAATAACCAACTACCGTGCTCGTTTCGCCAGTCAACGCAGGTTTAGAGCGGCTCAAGCTGATGTTTGCTTCACCTTCACAGTCTCCCTCCAGCACCACCTTCTCCCCCGCCTGTTGGTGCATTCCATTGGTTGTAGGAGGGCCATTTGGTGGAATGCAGTAGATGTTGGGAGTCTCGTCATTTCGATTTTGTATATTTCAATTTGGAAATTAAAACGGATGACCCAATGGGGGGTTATCATTATGGATTAAATGTCCATTTGATTCGATTAGTTTTGTTCAAATGTTTTTATCTGCGTTTTATCAAAGCAAATAGAAGAAATATTTTACCCCAAACCCTCAGAACTTAAGACTAACCCGGTAAATTCAGGGACAGATCAATAAATAAAGAGAAATGTTTCAGAAGCCGTTTTGTGTTTTCTTTTTTCAAGTGGAATTGAAAAATATTGAGGAGTCTGGCGCCTAAAATCCACTGGTTCGGCCTTAAAACGGTATTCAATGCGATTAAATAGATAAGAGGAATTCCTAAAATTCCATTTTTAAACTCTTTTCTTTTAAAAAAGTAATTTTTTCAAAATAAAAATTTAAAGTAAATAAAAACGCTGAAGATTAGATATTTTTAATGTAAGAAATTTTTTTAAAATTTTATATGCCAAAAATATGCAGTGGATTTTTCGAACATTTCATGGTGGGAAATCAATAAATTCGATTTATGGAGTTCAAATCGTATTTAATGGCGCAATTCGGTAGAAATTTATTGACTTTGTTTGAGGGTAAGAAACTGTAGAAAGTGAGATTTATTCATACCATTTTAATGAAAAATTGCCAAATTTTTTTTCTATAGAAAAGTGAAGTGGAAATTAGTTGCTTACCAAAACATTGGGAAACAGACCAAAAATGCGCTTTTCACTCATCAGTTTCAACTTTGTTTAACCGCAAACGAACTTGAAATTTTTCACGGGTTTGAAAATAGAATTTTTTGGTAAAAATAAAAGCGAGAAAAAAAAATTAAAACTTTGCTGATGGAGAAACACAACACCCAATTTATGATACGTCAAGTATATATACGGTAATTTAAGAGTCAGAATTTTTTTTAAAGTCTTTGAACCCGAAACGATTTTATAATGATAACAATAACGAGTTATCACGACCATTTATTTAATTTAACAACATTAACGAGTAATCTGATTCGATATTTCCTATACTATATCAACAAGTGTTTACATATCAATATAGGAAATTCAAAAACAAAGCAATTTTGTACTAAACTTACCAGTTTGTCCTTTTGCAGCTAAACTAAATGTTTGTACATTAATTCTAGCTTTATATGTGCATGGAATAATCTCATTTAGGTTTGTAAACGTTAAAAATAATTTGTTGATTTAATTATGAGTCAGACTTTACATTAATCTAATTGGATATTACGGCTCTGATAAAAAATGTAACGAATAATTTTTTTTTAAAATTCAAAATTTCATTTGAATTTTCCAGTTTTTTTTTTATTTTTTATTTTAAAAAAGAATAATCAAATTTCATTAGCATTTCAAAAAGCCGAAAGTCGAAACCCACTGTTTTTTAAAGTAATAATTCATTTCAATTACCATTTAAAATTTTTTTGTATTTTTTTTTTCTGCTGTTTAAGTAATTCCCTTTAAGTGCTTTCTAATCACTCAAAACTATTTAAAATGTACTATTCTAGCAATAGATGGCGCTGACAGGTTAAAATTCTAAGCAAACCTTTCTATAATAATGTTAATAAATATAGATATACTCACATCTAATGACATCAGGTGGCAATTCCATGGGAACATTTTCTTTAATTACATCTTCGTTTTTCCTATGTGCAAGTCCTGAAATGAGTAAGCAGAAATTAATAATCAAATTGACAAAATTCCAACCTTCAAAAATATTATTATACTATAATCTCTTATTTATTAATGATTTGGGATAGAGATCTGTCATTATTTGATACCATTAACATTAGAAAAAAACTTTTATATTTTTAGTCTTTATTAATATTTTCAGAAACAATTTTGCGCATTGCAGGTGACTAAAATGATCTTATAGAAATTGTGCTATACGATTAATTAACCTCAGCGAATAAATGACAGCTGCAAAGGCTTTGCTCCAAACACCTGCCTTAAAATTTTGCAAAATTCCTAATTTTCATTTTCAACATAGTTTTTAAATTTTTAAAGCCACTCACGTGGTTCTTCGACGAAATTCACTTTAGGTTGAAATAGCTGTTTAAAGTGAAGTTTGCAATAAAGCACGGTCTCGTGCGAACAATACGAGTCGACCCTGAAAAAACAAGCAAAATTTTTCTCTCACTCATGCCTCGTTGATCGCATTAATATATTGTCACGGTCATAGCATGTGAAATTTGAAATACTTACGTTAGCTGCTTGTTGCACTCTTTGCATCGGAAACAAGTACGATGGAAAACCGATTTCTCCGCTTTAATTCGATCCATTAGGAACACGGGGCGGCCGCAAATACGGCACAAATTACTTTGTTCGTCTCGAGAAAGTACCTAAAATGAAACAAAAAACTTATTATTAAGTTACATTTCATATTGCTATACAACCTTTAAAAAAATACTTGTAATAGAAACTTTTATATTTTCACTCGTATAATCAAAATACCAACAGTTTTTAACTATAAATAAATCTTTCTCAAATTGAATGACTTTTTCTCACACATACAATGACTTTAATATTTATTTGTGTTTTTTCGAAACTGAAAGTAAACTTTTCCTTCTATTCAAGAATTTAAAGTATGTTAATCTCTCAAAGATTAAATCCTTTTCTTTCTCAGCAAAATATTTGTGTTAACGATTACTGTAATATCTGATTCTTTATGTATGACAATACAATATTTATGAACTGCACTTTCGCATCTCTTCACTTCAAGATTTCGAATTTTATAAAGGTTAAAGGATTAAATGCACTAAAATTTAAAATTGTTAGTTTATGCATAAATACATGAAAAATTGCCAAATTCAGAATAACTGATGAAATTTCATACAAACCTAAGAGGAAAATCAATGACTTTTGCTGGGTTTATTATACAATTGCATCGAATACTATTTTCGTTAAAATTTGACGATTTTAGTTCATTAATTTGAATTTTATATAGAAAAAAAGAAAGAAGCATCACGCCCTGACCTAAAATAAATTCTCGACAACAAGAAAATGCCATTAATAATTGATTTCTTATCAGTTATGTCATTTGAATCTAAGGGCGTTGCGCAATACTTAATCTTATCTTATTAATTCAATTTAATTCTTAAGGTTATATATTAAGCCTACAAAACTTACACCATCATAAGCATCCAATAGAGCATACAAGGGATAATCTTCCTGAAATGATTAATACTATTAGTTAAACTTGCACCGAAACCACTATTCTTGGTTAGTTCTAGTTGCTTTAAATTTAAAAAAAATCCATAATTTCCTTTTTCCTCACCTGACTAAACGATCTTTTGATTTTTGCGCTATCAATCTTCACTCCTGGACTTTCGTTATTTGGTGTTTCGTTCGAAATAAAACTCGTTTTCTAAATATTTATATAAATAAACCAAAAAAAAAATGTAAATGCCGAGTTAATAAACCCAAATTGAATCAGTACGGCCAGCCATACAGTAAAGGAACCGAGGTCATAAGATGTGCAAGTATAAAAAGAATGTATAGCTTTAAGGAAGAAGGAAAAAAGTATGAAAGTCACTCACCTGAATACCAAGCCAAGAGGGACAATTTCGAGACTACTATAAGCCCAACCCCTATCTAAATAGTTATGAAGCAAATCTTACCAGAGATTTAATAGAAACCCCTGTGTTGATATTTTCTCGCATTCGTACTTTAGTATCGTCTAATTTGATCAAATCACAATAACTAGCCCTCTAAAATGATTAAAACAATAAATACAACAAAATTTTTATTATAAATTTATTATTACCAATAATAATAAGACTTAAATCATTTTAACTAAATTATAAAATATTATTCAATTAAATTTCTAAGATTTGCGCGGCCCAACCCTTCCCATCTATAAGAATAATTTACTACCGTATTTATTTGTTATGCAATATTAATATATTAATATTAAATAAGTTGCAGCATTAATTTGATTATTAGTTAAAGCCAATTTTTCTTACCAAGGCTTCAACTGAGACTCCCAACGGAATTTCCGAAATCCTTGATCCCCTAAGGTCTCCTACACTGCGAGCCCGCTGTAGATGTTAATCAAGCAAGGGTTAATATGTTACGTTCATCAATCATTTAATTTGTTACATTAATTTTTAAATAATTAAAAAATTAACTACAAACAAGTTGATTAGCAATATATGAAAACATCATTTAATAGCAAAGATAATGAATTAAATTAATTACAAGTTAATTTTATTATTGTTATTAGAATTCTAAAATGGAAGATTAACCTACTTGATTAATTGCTACATCTTGAAACCTGGAAACTGCAACGTAGCTAGATTTCTTTGTTCAGAGCAACGAAAAAACAATTACATTTAATGGAATACAAGGAGACAAGGTTAAATAAAGGTTTTGCAGTTAGTTACATAACACAAAAAAAAATTCCGTATTGATCTTACCAAATCTTTGATGCTGATTCCCGTTTCTATTTTCTCCTTATTTTTATCCGCGTCGTCGAGATGAGCGTTTTGCCAGTAATTTTCTCTCTACATGCACCAAATAAACGGTCCAAAATCATGCACAACATGCAATTTCGAGATAGTTAATAGCTATTTTTATAATACCAGTGTTCTGATATCAACTCCAGTAATAATAACTTCTTTCTCGTTATTGATATCTTCGTCAGTAGGGTCGAATCCGTTAGTGAAACTGGATTTCTGGTTAGTACGAAAAACACATGCGACATTAAATTAGTAAACTAAAATAAATAACAAAACAAAAATTTTACCAGATGGTTTACAGATACACGGGTATCGATATTTTCCTTCATGTCCTCACTAATGCTTTCATTGTATTCCTGGGTAAGCAAAACCAACAAAACAAACAAACTAATGACGCATTTTATAGTTGCCAAATTAACGTATTATTACTAATAACCTCGTGAGTTAGTTACACCTAGTCATAGACACACACACACACTCATAGCATAAAGTAATTAAATTTCAAACATTCCAATCCAGATGCTTACCAGGTGTTTGGTGCAATTATATATTGAGATTGTTAACACAAAATTAGCAGTAAATTTAAACTTACCGTCTCTAAAAATTGCTCATGGTCTCCATCAAGAATATTGTCAAGTAAATCTTGGGATACGGGAGAAGGTGACTGGTTGAAAAAGTTTCAAAAACGAAATTAGGTTATGGTGCTAGACATTCATTAAGAGAACACAAACCAAATTTAACACTCGTTTATCAACATCACCTAAGCTAATTTTAAACCAAACATTTATCGTTCGAGCATTTGATCCCCAAAATCCCCCAAAAACCTTGTAAACTGATCTCCTTACCACTTCGTTTTTTTCCTTTTGCACTACCGAAACCTGCTTCTGAGTCACACTGATATTCTCTTTTTCTTTCTGTGTCAACGGTATTTTCTTGAGTACCACATTGACATTTTCTTTCTCGGCTTCTGGTATTCTCATTTTTACTTCTGTTTTGCTTCTTTTCACTTTGATATCGAGATGTGTTGTGACTGTAGGAGGATCGAGATCCTTCTTTTTGCCTTTCTTGGTATTTAATTTATTTTTGTAACCGGTCTGTGGATCAATAACAGTTCAATGAACTAGAATTATATCGAGTTATTTTGAAATGAAAGAAAATTAATTATTTTTTTCTCGATAAAAGAAAAATCAAAATCAGACCAAAGAGATTGCGGATTGACCGATTTCATTTCATAATATCTTATCTCAGAAATTAGGACTCGTCTTCATTTAAAATTTTAAATTTGTGGTTAAGCGTATATCAGTATTGTTTTTTCGTATCGATCTAGTTCATGCATTGTCGTTATTAGATCCATTTACATATAATTAAATATCAATAAAACGACCATAAGCAAATTATTTCAACATTATTTTTCAAAAATAAACGCATAAACACTTGATTGTTAAACACTAAAAACATTACATACTGACCTATAAATTGTTATTACATTAATAAATTACCATTTTAAACACTATATGCAACAATAAGCTACGAATATTTTCGTTCTACGAAAATGCTGACCGTAAAATGTCAATAAAACTATCAAAATAGAATGAAAATATTCGTTATTTACCCTGGAGTTGATTTATGTTGTTTACAAACTTCCAGGAAAGAATATTTTATAATTTTATTAGTGAATTAATCAACTTACATCTAAAATAACAGCGTCATGCAAATGGTCGTCATGCTCATATTCATTGTCAACTACGACTTCGACTTCAACTTCTCTTTGATAAATGATTGTTGGTAATAGGTTAGGGGACTCTTGTTGCTGGACTTCATCATCTATACTGTCACATTCAGCGCCACTGTCTCTTTCCTTACTCGATGATCCAGTGGGCATCACTGGACCTTCGGACATTGACCCGCCGTCTTCCGATTCATTTGAGGAAATTCTACCAGCGCCTAAGGATGCATCTGGATCGACAGTTCTGCTAAAAAAGTCGACGGGACTTGCAGTTAGAGATGCATTGGGCGACGAATCCCTCTCACCGAACTCTATTAGTTGCTCTTCCATTAAATTTGGACTCGAAGTGTTTTCGGGGCTCGGAAATTCTTCGGGCAGTGGTTCGAGCGGGTCAAAAAAATCCATGTCCAGCAAATTGGGCGGATCCCCGTTTTCCTGAACCGGCTTTAATGGATCGAAAAGTTCGGTGGAATGGTTTGCATGTCCATTTACAGAAGTAGGGTAGTGGTCAAGGTCGTTAGATTGTATTGGGGAGGCAGAGAGGTCGAAAGTGTCGAAACCAGAATCGGCCAAACCGAATCCGTTGAAACTCGCATTTTCTTTGATCGAAGTCAGGTTACTTACACCGTAATCCATCCGCTGATCATAGTTGGCCATCGCGAACAATGTTCTGTAATTAATAAAAATTTGTGAGAAAAAAGAAGTAAAAATCAGGTAATGGGAAATTTCATCTTATTTAATCAGTTACCGGAACCCAATAACCTCGTTTCCACTTTATAAATGAGAATTTAATTCTTAAACCCATTTAACTCAATTACAGGCAAATCGCCAATCAAAATAAAGACTAAAAATAACTTTAAAAGCACGTGAAAAAAAAGTGTAATATTTTACTGTTTTCTATCTAAACCGAACCTGGTTGTTTTCGATTTTGAAATTAGTTCACGTTGCGCCTCCGAGTTTCGCCACACTTGAATCGTTTATTTTTAGATTTTTTTCAGATTAAATTATTTATTTAATTTGTTGTGTGTGGTGGTTGTTTGATATTGCGGAAAAAGAAACCGGAAAGGGAATTGCCGGGTGGAGGTCACTGGCACTTTTTCGAGCTTGTTGCATTTGTTAAACGTCCCTTAACTTTTGCTCGTAACTATAAATCCGCCGCAATCTAAAAACGTCTTTTTTATTTTTAAGACATTCCTCTCTTCCCACAGTCACATTTTTGGTTGCCAAGCGACAATAATAACTTCTACAATCCGATTGGTTCAAATTTAATTATTAATTTCTAAGGATCCTCATGAGTTAATTAAAGAGTTGAAAATGTCATTTGCAAGAATTAAAAAAAGAAATTTTCTCTAATAACCCAAAGGTCACGATACTTACTATAGCCCATATCATTGCTGATATCTAAGGCAATAACAAAAAAAATAATAAAATTTAACAAAAATAATAGATAAACTGAAATTGTAGTTAAAGAATGTCAACCATTTGAAGAATTCATCTTATATTTTTTTTCTTTCTGCCCTCTCACTCGCTATTCGAGCTCTTGTGCAGTCGTGACACGGATAAGCTCGGTAAGCCTCGCCCTAAATATATGACGTCATCTTACGAATGGTCTGGATCTCAAGGTTTTCACCATTTTGGAATGTCTACTCTTCCGAGACAAAGTTTCATAGACCCCTAATACTGAAAACACCTTTCAAAAAAATTAAGCTTAACTGATGAAGGAAATAGGATAAAGAATAGGGTGGATTAAAAGAAGATGGTTTTGAGGAAGAAATAAAAAAAAGGTTCGACCCACTTTCAGCTTATTCCAAGGTTACGACACTTTTCAGTTTCGTGCTAAGAAGAAGACTTGTACATTGTTAGTGTTTAAGAATGACACGATGAAAAAGAAAAACCTTGAAAGTGAATGGAAAAGTGTGTGAAGCGGAGAGATGATGAAAGTTAATGATCCTCAATTGAGTTATTTTGAGAAAAGAAGGTCACCGTTTGATACAATTGCACATGTTGTTCATTAGTTGCTTTTTATTTAATAAAATTTAGTTTAAAAATAAATCTTTTACGATTATTTCGATTGCATGTGGGCTTTATTGATTTCACCTGCGAGTAAATACAAAGTTTTACAGCGCTTTTGTTAAAAATTAAAAGCTTACGTAAATAGTTAAGCTTACGTTGTGGATAAACAAACCCATCATCGTTTTAATTGCTAATTAGCTTTGCCATTATCAGGCATTCTCACTCTAACTTTTATTTTAAAATCTTCGCTAAATCGTCAATCCTTGATTAAAAAGTGAGAGAAACAGGCGAATTTGCCTAATTAAATTCGAAACGAGCTAAGCAACTTTCATTCGGTGTTGGATTACTCAAGGAATCCTTTAATTACATCAGTGTTTAACAGTAAATAATCGAGTGACCGCTAAAGTTAATTTTGTAAACATTTGTAAACAGTTTTATGATATGCGATGAAAAATTTGAGATTAGGGAAGGGGAAAAAAATGTAAACAAATTAAAAATTTGAATAAAAATTTTTTTTTTAATATAAAAGTGCAGGGGTGCAAAAAAGAATGACCAAACAGGCACAGGATGTGTCCGGCTGACTGCCCATCTGTTTCGTGAACAGAATATCTCAAGAGCAAGTTCTCGGTTCAAGGAGAAATTGGAAGAAGGCCATTGGCATATAAAAATAAATGAAAAATAGACCTCAACTAAATACTGCGAGATGAAATTCATAACAAACATTGACGTCAATCACATTAAAACTGGCAAAAATAATCTATTTCTCTCTCTGACAGGAAATAAATGCTACGTCTTCTAAAATAACTTTTTGGCACTTGCATACCTAAAAAATGTAAGAACTATATAAAAAGAAACTTGTGACATTAGGCCTTCGGCATGATAAAAAGGTTTTGTTGACAGGTTAATAAGAAATTTATTTGCGTTAAACCCACGAGGGAAAAAATGTATTTAAATTAAAGCACAATTAAAAATTTTATCTTTTCATTCTTTTACAGTTCTATTTTTTTTAATGAATTTACTTTTTGTTTTTATTTAACATATAAAACTATCATGAGAAGAAAAATATAGAGGATTAATCTGTTATCTTTCCCACAATTCCATTCTTTATTGAGTTTTTCATGGAAAGGTAGACTACAGCCGGATACTAGTAATTAGGCTTAGCACCTGTCACATCCCATAATGCATTGAAATTCGTTATTTTGTCCATCTTTACTTCTTCAACTTTCACAAGGACAAATCTAAATTTTCATTCGAAAACTATCGTGAGAAGACTGTATCAGTAACATAAAAACACCGTATAGTGTTTTTTTATTACTTTCGAAGAAGATCGAGAAAACTGAAGCCTCGAAGCTCTTCAAAATTTTGTTTGTTTGATTTAACCATCAAACAAAATCGTCCGAATCAATGCAGCATCTAATATTAAAGACTGACCTTTAACATTTAAAGATTTAAAGCAGGTACGTTTTTATTGGTAATTCTTAAAAATAAAATAGTACCTCGTTATTATCGGTAAAGTATCTTTTCTTGATTAGAAAATTCTTTCGTTGTTGTTATTAAAGTACTATACGAGAAAACTGGTTTTTTTCCTCTTAAAAATAATTACTCTTAAGTTAAACTTTCATCTTTTAAGCCGAACCAACCTTTAAAGCACACCTGAAAGTAAAGCACTGCATTTGTGTTTAGTACTCGATGTTAGAAAATATCTGCTTGTGTAAATAAATCAATCTTATATCAACGTAAACTCGGTTACACCTGGTCGTTTGATTAACCTTAATTAGAAATAACCAAAGTTTAACCACCTACTGTTCTTATGGAATTTCGGTAGATACAAACTGGGCTCTGCGAACGAAATAGGTGAAAGTAAGGCATTAGTCCTTACCAGGGGGTTCGATGAGTTGCTGAAATAACTGTTTACAATTGAGCTTAGTGAGGCCGAACAGGTGAAATTCCTTTAAGGAGACAGCAGTCTGAGATCGGTGGCCGCAGAAGGTCGACTGTGACTGGGCTCAGGAGATTGCCTCACACCAAATAAGGAGCAGAGCTAGTCCCGCCTGCCGTACAGCGCTCGTGGAACCTCATGGAATCAACCAACTGGTGAAGTGGTTGGGGTGGAAAGGTAGTTAGGTTGGTAAAAGCAAAAATCCCAACAAGCCTAATAAATAAATAGAATTGAGTAGTGTTGAAAAAATGTTTGGATCGAAATAAACACTGAAAGTTTTTTCCTTTCACTAATTAGTTTTATTGGATTATTATACATTAAATTTTTTAAATTTAATTTTTTTTATTTAATTTTAAAATTTTAGGTTTATGATTAAAAATATTTCTAATAAAAATATGCTAAAACTGCAATTAAAATTTAAAGAAAAGAATTCAAAGACTTTTTATTGATAAGAAAATTTAAAAAAATGTAAAACTGAAAAAAATTAGATTTGCCATGGAGATTAGAGGGAAATTCTGATAAGTTACAGTGGAAATGCATTGAAATTTAGTGTTTAAATATTTGATATTGTCAGTGTTGGTTGCATGCTTTTGTGTTATCAAGTGGAAATGAATTTTTAAACGCGTGGTTTGACCATTAACATTTTTCAACAAATCTAACGCTTTTGCCTCATGGTATGTGGATGCTAAACTGAAGTATCGAGGTTCAACGACCTGCATTAGAACGTTGCCTAGGCAACAGCAGCATCTTAAAGAGTACCAATATATATAAATATATCTATTTAGCAATTTGTCTTAATTGAAATTAATGTTTTATGAACGTTTCCTAATTCTAAAGATAACTACAACCGAGGTCTAAAGCACTCGCTTTACTTAGCTACATGAAATTAAATAGAACTGAAAAGAAGATATAATTGAATTCCTATCAACAATAATTAAGCCATGACTAATCTGGGCACTTTGGCGCCAGCCTAAAAACCTATATTTTCAAAATGGTGGCACTAATTATGATTTTCGGTTACATATAACTTTGTTTAATTCTGCTCGGGTTTCATCATTTTAACCTGTTTTATTTCCTTTTGTGCACTCAAATGCATTTCAAGGTGCAGAAATGGTGGTGCATTGCAAATCTGTGAGTCATAGATGAATGTTATGACTAAATACATTTTTATGATGTTGAGTTGGTATAGAAAAATTTATTTTCATAGTTTGGTCACGGTTATTATTTCTTTTTTCCTGTATTTATAAAAAAAAAAGATTTCATAAGTCAAAAATTTTTATTTTATTATTCTGCAATCGGGCATGAAGTAGAACTAAGGAAAAGTACTCTGTCATAACAAATTGTTTATTAAATAGAATTCCCGTTTATTGTTCAATTTCATCGTAGTCTCACCAGACGTCACTATTCACTGACGATTTTAAATGACCGAGAACTAAAGATGTCATTTAAACGAGAAGGAAACGATACAGCCCTTCTAAATAATTTACGGGTAAATTATTCAATTTGTTACATTTATTTTAATCGTATTCAATTTTGTTTCTCGCTATAGAAACACCGAGTCGACGAATTGCTAAGTTTGCACATACCCGATGACGAAGCAATTCTTCTAAAAAACGGCAGGTATAAAGAAAACAGCACGTGAAATTTATGTATAAAAATGAATAATAGTGTATCGTGTTGTATCATTTTAGATATTCATGTTCGGTTTGCAGTAACAGACCGATATTTGATACGATTAGTGTTTTAGCTAATCACAGAAAAGGGAAAAAACACTTATACAGTAATACTGCAAATATTAAGTCTTGAGCGATCAGTAATTTTAAATTTATATTTATTTTAGATTTGACTAAACGCCTGAATATCCAAAACAGTAAAAAACTACGATCAGAGTCAATAACTCAACCAGTAATTTCAATTTTCTAAATAAAGATATCAATCAGTTTATATTTCTAAAATTATATATTTTTATTTTTAAGATGATTTTACCCCATGAAACATGTTTAAAAACGCTTAAACGGGCTAAACCAACACGACACAGTAGAAAACAAACTATTATTGTGAAAGAGAAAGTAGTTGCAAATACTCATAAGGCTCCAGCAAATTCGACAAAATTAGTGATTAGTAATTACGTGTCTTCAATTCAAAAGAAAAGAGATTTTACGTCTTTCGTGGAGAAAGTTAGGAACAATGTTTCGTCGCTGATGCCATCAACTTCATCAGTATCGTATTTATCAGATTCACAGACGCAGTTTCGGACTAGTGACAAAAAAATTGTGCCAAATCAATCGACACTGGATGACAGGGCAAAGAGTCAGTCATACTTAAATCTCAGAGAGTAAGTAAATATCCTGAATATATATTTTTAAAAATCGTATTGAGATTCAGATTGACCATTTGGGTTATTAAATTATTCTCAAAAGATTCAAAAATTCATTAGTCAACCCCTTTTTGCAAAGTGGCTAAACTAGTCATTAATTATGAATGTTTTATTCTATTTGTATTTTAAAAATCATAAATATTAAATTATGTTTAATTTTTTAATTAATTTAATTACTAATGTAGTTTACAGTGCTTTAATGGTAGTTAACGTTACGCACATCTTTTTGCTTAAAAAATTATAACAAAAAAGCAAACAAACAAATTTTCCATTACTTATTTTCAAAATACATACTTTTTGATTGTTATTTGTGGATTGCATTAAGTAAATGATGTAATTACTTTAGTTTGATTTTAACGACCAATGCAATCAATTCGACAAAGATCTATTATGCTAATAGCTATAGTGGTCACAACAGGATAATGTAAAAATGCTGACTACAATAGATTTCAATTAATTATTTTAAAATATATTTTATGTGTGTTGTACATTAATTTACTCTTTCTGATTTTATTATATTTTTGGATATTTAGGAAAGGTTGGATTAAAAATGACGAAGGTGTCTGGATTAAAGAAGATGGAGTTGAATTTGATAGTGATGAAGAATTGCCAATTTTATAAACTTACTGAAGTTTGTAAGGGATCACGAGTTAGTTATGTCAATATCTGAATGAAGGCTATTTTTATTAAATAAAAATGTTGAACTTTTTTAAGACAGTTTGGAAAGGAAAGTGTGCTTACTTGCAATACAATCAGTTTTCATTTAACTAGAACACAACTATGCTTAAAGAGATCATCTTAAGCAAAAATGTGCACATCTATTGTATGAAAACAAGCTCGTATCAAAATGTAAATAATGAATAAAAATATCTAGAGGTAGCGGATGAAATAATCATTGTTAGTACTTGATTTCCAGAAATAGAATAATAACAATAATGGCACATTTATTGAAAAATCCAAGGAAATTAATAATTATATTTCACATAATTTAATACTCAGCACTTGTGAAAAATCTTTCAACAACAACTCAACCTAGATACCAGCTTAATCAGCAAAACATTTTTTCTTTAGCAATTCATTCAATGTGTAATTTTTTTACACCTTTTTTTTATACCATTGCAGCTTGAGAAACTAAAAACAACCAGTAAAAAGTGTTATCTACTGATCTATTTAAGAGAGCAAATAAGAATGATTAAATTTCATTACTTCCAATGATTCATTGCTTATTGCAATATATTTTAATACTTATCG